>JAPMOB010251469.1:0-17805 GCA_029875015.1 Lepomis gibbosus
CACACACACACACACACACACACACACACACACACACACACACACACACACACACACACACACACACACACACACTTAAGAACTTGTCCAAACATTCATTACATTCGATGGTGTTTCTTGTCCACAGCAAGCCCAACTACACTGAATCCTGGGCAGTTCCTTTAAAAAAGAAGAAACATATTTAAAAAATCACAGTGGAATTACATGTAAAATGTGTTTTTTCCTAGTAACAAAAAGTCATTGAAAGGTTATGGAAAGATGGAAAGTTTTGCTATTAGTACTTCAGTGGGAACCCTGACTTGTTGGACATATTTACCCGGTCATCATCTGGGAAAACAGAGTTGTGTTAAATAAATGGTGGTAAATATGTATGTTAGGCAGACAGACATACAAAACAAGTACAGAACTATGTGTATTTTGGTCCTCTGTTGTGTGATTCAGCAGTAGTAACAGGAGAGGGGGATGTTGAGAACATTCTTGCGGGAGTGTAGCTCTCTCTGCCACAGGCCCTGAGGACAGGAGAAGGAGGAGGAGGAGGAGAAGAAAAGAGCCACATAATGAGGTGCCGGAGGCACTGTGTGTAGGAAACACAGCTGGTATCCAACCTGGATCACTTTCTTATGGGGATGTCCTGATAATGTTATGTTGTCCCTGATCCTGATCCTCATCCAAGTGAGGAATATTGAGCAGTTGATCCAATATTTTTCGATATTAGTATACATATTTCTACATAGAATAAAATAGCAGAATGGACATATAGCAAAATAAGTATAACTGATAACTTAGATTTGTTAAATAAACATAGATGTATCAAAACTTTCTGTTAATGATCTTTTTAGAATTTGTATTATATTGTCCCTTAGTGTTGTGCATAATTTTTAAGGCGAAGAATGCAGTTTAAGTTCAAATAACAGGAACACTTTAGAGGTGTTTTACACCTGCAAAATGTAGCCAATGCAATGCAACTTTTTTTTTAAACCCTAAGAGGCTGTGCACATAGCTTGCTCTGTGTTGCGTGCTCTCATATCACTGATTGAAACTGCAGGCTGCTGTTTGTTGATTTTGTGTGCAGTTCACTTGCCTTTAAATCCCTCACAACTTTGCACAAGTTTTGAGGGATCCCGATAGATTATTTTTGAAAGCTGCTGTGCTTGAGCAAACACATGAGGGAGGAAATGGGTCAGGCTTTATAAAGACAATACTGATCCATCAAAAAGGCTCTGAGATTTCAGGTTAATTTCCAAGTTAAATAAGCATCTCTGTGCTTCCCATCACTAGTAGCTCACTCTGCGTGTTATATCTGGCTAATCAACGCTATTCTTGTAGTGTTTGGTAATAAAATGTTTCCGCATGCATGCGAGGCTGCAATAAGCACCTCGTGGTATGCACTGTTATGGGCCCTGTGTGTGTGTGTGTGTGTGTGTGTGTGTGTGTGTGTGTGTATATGCACATCAGTATGAGGGAAGCTGTGCCGGAGCAGAGGGCTTGATAATTGGCTTGTGCTGGAGTGTCAGATGGCTGAAGAGGGGATAATGGCGGACTCAAGCTGCTGCCATGGTGGTGGTGGTAGGGGTGTGAAGGCCTCAAGTGAGGGAGGGGGCAGAGCTTTTTGTGAATGGGGCCCTTGCCTCTCTTGACCCCCCTCCCCCAATTCAGGCCTGCCGGGCGCTTTTGTGGAGAGGGGATGGGAACCCAGGAACCTGGCAGCAAGCGGGTGACCTTCTAGCACCTCGCTCTAGCTGCCTCTCATCTCCCTCCCTTTCTCTTTCTTGACCCTCCTCTTTTATATTCTTCTCCTGCTCTCTCTCTCTCCCTGTCTCTCCCCCTCCCTGGCTTGGCCTTCTTTGTCCCATGTCTTATTTTTCAGTGCATCTGTTTTATTTTAAGGCCTCTTTCTCTCTCTCTCTTAAGTATGGTAAGAAAGAGAACTCTCCCCCTTCATTTATGTGGGTGAAACACAGAGGGTGGAAGGAAGAGTGAAACAAAAAGGGAGAAGAAAGAGGAGCTGGAATTTAGTTATGGAATAGTGAAGGAAACGGCAGAGGGAAAGGGGAAAATAGGCTTTTAGAAAAAGGATGCAATTAAGGAAGAAGCTATTGGGGAAAAATAAAGCAGGCAAGACATTTACTGTATTTGAAGAAGCTGTATAAATCTTCCAAGTTCTAAATCTTTATTTTACACGCTCTCTCCCTGTTTTTTTCACCACCTTCTTTTCTGTTTGAGGGCTCAATGCCGATAAAGAGAAAGCAGTTGTTTTTGTGTAATGAAATGAGACCAAAAAAAGCTGCCTTTTTGAGTGTGGGTGTTTACTTCCTCAGCTTAGGCACTGCACTAGTCAGAGCTCCTGGTAGCAATTTTATTTCTTAATGCCCCCATTTATACTCTGTTGATATACTAACCTGTAAGAAAAACACATTTTAAGTTATTTGCTGTACACTTAGACACTACATTTAGGTATTGTAATATGAATATATTCTAAATGACTCTTTACTTTGTATGGCTGTTTTGTTTTCAGTGAAGCATTAAGCCTGAGACTTTCCTTACAGTACCTCTGTGAAAAGATGTGTCTCTGTGTTCCCTGCCACAGGGAGATCGCATTCACCAGGCAGCTGCAGAAACAGTCCCCCAAGTTGTCCTACTACTACCTGGGCTTTTACATTCACTCCTGTCCCAAGATGCGGTATAAGGTATGCATCGTCTCACATTCACTTACTACGATCAATATATGTTTTCTAAGTTGAATTGTATTTCCATCTTTTTTTACAAAAAAAAATAAACCATTATAATAGTATTGCATTTTAATATTTTGGCTACAATGTGAGGACTGCTGCAACACTTGATGGTTGTAGTGTGTGTTAAACATCCAGTATATTCCTGATAGTATAAATGTAATATCACATAGACCATTCAAACCTATGCTCTGGTGTAATACACTTCTAGCTCTTCCTGTTTACCTCTTCTGCCTGATCCCTTAAGTAACACTGCTAAGTGTGTGTCTCTCTTCTCTGTGTTAAAATCCAAATTTCTGTTAGACTGTTAATGATCTTTTCAAAAGAAACTTCCGCACACCGTCTAACTTGCAAAAATAAGTTTATAAGCTGGCAATGTTTCAGTACTAGACCTTCATCGGGCAAAATAATGATAACCATTTTAATGCATAGATGAACTCAATAATGTTGTATTTCCATGTTTTGTTTATAATATTTCACTTAAAGAGTGAGTTTTCGTCATGCTCCCCAAAATGCCACAATGAAATATGACTTAACATTTTGAGGTGAAAGCCCATTTTACAGGAGACAAATGTTTCTGCTCTGTCCGTTTGGCGTTTTAATGTTTCACACTGAGCCTCACTTCAACAACATCTCTCATCTCTCTGCGCATGAAAGATGGTCAAGATATCTGTCCTGTACTGTAGCTTTATCATGTGTGGAGGACAGATGGCAAAGTCGTTAAGTTCAACTGTTTTATGGGCATATCAGGATGATGTGTCAATTTCAAGAAATGTGTTGATCTCTCTCCCACACTATTTACATATCTCTCTCCATCTATCCCCCTTCTCTCTAAACTGGTCCTCGCCTCTCAGGGCAGTGACCAAAGTGGTTTGTTTCTCTCATTACTTTTGCTTTCCTGAGAGGCATTAAATATCCCAACAGCCTGCTTATAAAAGAGGAGGAAGACTACCCCCCTCTTTTTCCTCTTCTACTTTTGTTATTATAGGTGCAAAGTCCTCAACAGGGGCCTACCTATGCTCTTTTCGCTCTCATTTGCACATGAATCCTGGCACCTGCTTTAATTTTTCATGTATGTATGTACAGTTGTGCTATGCAGAAGTCTATCCAGCTTGGTTCCACATGTCAAGGGTTAGAAGGCAGTAGTTCATCAAATGGTTCAGCAGTGGGTTAAAGATGTATACTTTACATTAAAGATGCATTTTTTTGTAAAAATCCAACGTAAGATCAGGGATGCCTTGTCAGAGAACCATTGTTGCAATCAAGATAACATGCATATGCATTATACTGTATACTTAAATGCACATGGAAAAGTTATTTTACCTTAAAAGCTGATTCATTTGCAATAACCCTCAATTTAGGAAGGATAAAAACAAGAAGAAATGTAAGTAAATGTGATGGAGTGGATACCAGAACAGACATAGAAAGGAAAAAAGGGATAGAGAGGACAAGGCTGCTGAAGCCATTAAAGGTTGAGAGAACGGTCACATTGGTGACGGCAACTGTAACTCTGCAGCAAGAAGTGTGTGGCACACATACACATTTTGCAAATTTTTTTTTTTTACAGTGCAGTACAAGTGCAGTTGATATACTGTGGAAACATTTACACAAATGCAATAACATATATGCACTCACATGTACGCGGGAGCCACTACTTATAAACATGCTCACATTCACACCAAACACCACCTTAAGATCTATAGTTTCAGGAGGATGGCGAAAGAAAGCAGCATTGGTTTGGCCAAGATTTTCCATTCATCCCTTTATTCTCTCATTCATCTACTAATTCCTCTTTTTCTCTGTCATTTCATTCAGATGTTCCCAGAGCTTGTTCTTGTCCATGGGAGACTGATGTCTTGTTGGGGATTATGGCAATGTGCCATATCTTTTTACCCATTTACATCTTGTTTTTGCAGTTTGCATTGTGCTTTGCCCATTTTCTCAGTTTGGGACTGTGTATGGAATGCATGTGAGTGTGTTAGCTCTGTTTATGTGTGTGTTGAATCTCGATCACGCTGTTTGTCTGAGAATGCCGTTACCACAGCGCCAAACCCCCCCTGCAGTGGTATTTACTCTCCCAACCCCCATATCTGTTCTTGTGCGTTTGCCATTGCAGTGTCTTGTTCACAACCTCCCCACTTCTTCCTATTTTACCCTTGGGGAAGAACACAGAACAAGGGTGAGAAGGTTGCCCAGTTCCCACCTTTGGGATCTCCCACTCCCACAGAAACACACCCGCGCACACTCTCAGCACAAGCACAGTGTCTCATTCCATTGTCTGATTTGCATATGAGCCCAAGTAGTTCATGCACAGGCACACTGTGGAATTGTTCAAGTCACTAAGATGGGGAGCCCCTAAACTCCGCTGTTATTGTGTTGGAGGTTTACTGGTTTCTGGATCTCAGTCCTGCTGCTTGCCTCTTTAAGGACCAAAACAGCAGCACTTGAACCCTGCTGGACACCACTCAAACCCCTTGAACACTCCCTCTCGCTATTTTACCCATCTACCCCCTCCTCTCCACTTCTTCAGGCAACTCTCTCTACGCATCACTTTCTGAGAACACATTCACACTAATGTGGATACATTTAAAAACAAAATAATTTTACCCCCCACTGGGGCCTTCTGGCCATGCTAAGGATGTACTTTTCACACCCAGAATCTGAGGTTTTTTGTTTTTTTTTAGAAATACTTGCAAATTTGGATGAATGAAAGTACTTAAATGATTTAAAGAAAATATCAAAATGGCTGATATTTGATTGTCCGCTTGTAAATGCTTCACAAACACTGCTGACATACCTCACGAGGCAAAATCATTGAAGAGCTACATCTCTGTCACCTGATATTTTGTGTTTTAATGTTACCAATTTATACAGGCTTTGTATGTTGTAGCATTTATGACCATCAGTCAGATGAGTACATTGTAATTTTGCGGTCAGTACCTAGCCACACATTTCAAATTGGTCAATTATCATTAATGCCACTATCCTCAAACAGGATTGCCAAATCTCCACCAGTGTCTAACACATGTCTACCGTTGCACTGCGTGTACCGTCATATCACCCAAACCCTAGTGCAAGGTAAGCTTTTAACTCAAGAACTGTGATTCTAATTTAATGTGGTGGACATCACCTGGAGGCTTAGATTGTCTCACACAAGATTTTGAGAGGAATACCAAAAACAGTCTGAACAGTTTCCTCTCTTTGGCATTTCACACAATTGTTCATACAGCACTCTGATTCCTTTAGGAGCAATAGATTGTTTATGTAACTGACACCTGCAGAATTGTGAAAGACTTTTTGTGGTGACTCTATATAGTGTTCATAGCAGAGATGGGGACTCAAGTTAGAGACTCGGACTCGAGTGCGACTTAAGTTGCACACACAGTGACTTGAGACTCCACTTGAAACTCGTCCTCAAAAGACCTCAGACTCAACTCAGACTCGAGGTGCAGGACTCGTGAACAATGTTTATTTTTTAAGAAACTTCTTATGAGCTTGCCGTTATTTCCTCCCTCCGTTACCTATAACCTGCCTACGTTACACGTAGCATCTGCTGCGCGCAGCCGCACGTGAGAGACAATAAACACTGACGTCTGCTGTGCCATTCATCATAAACTTTGGCTTTAAATCTTCATACAACAAGACCCAAGCGCTGAACGCAAATAGGTTAGTAACCTGTGGTGAGTAAACACAACCAGGTCAGCATTAGCCATCCAACGTTAGCTTGCTTCTTGCTTCGGCTGCGACCTATGGGAGGTTAACTCCGACTGACATTCGTTAAGAAAAGATGAATGAGCGTTTGTTTATTTGCCAAACTTGTGGTAGTCGATGAACGTAATCATTTACGTCCCACTGGCTGCCATCATGTTAATAATTGCCGTTGGCTAGAAAGAGGTTACAGGTTTATTGTTGATCATGTAACCTTACAGTTTTATTTAGTTATAACGTTACACTGTTTTGAGTGTAGGGGATGTGTTGACTTACAGTACTTTAAGCTGTCATTGACTGCATTGCACATTACATACATGGTTGTGCTCTGTAGGTTTTACAGCTTTGTTGACCATGTAACTTTTTAGTTAACTTTACACTGGGTTTGAGAGTCAACAGGGTTTGTTGACTTACAGTAGTTTATAAGCTTATAATAATTTATTAATTGTAGACGCATTCTATATTAGGCAACATGGTTGTGCTCTGTAAGTTAAAAACAAAAGGTTACAGGTTCATTGTTGATTATGCAACGTCACAGTTTAAGAGTCTGGGGAGTGTGTTGACTTACAGCACAATAATTGCATTGCACATTACATGGTTGTGGTCTATAAATGAAAAACAGGTTACAGTTACAGTATTCCTTAGAGCGATGCAGTTTTATAAGCAACCTGGATTGAACGGAGCAGACGATACAACATTCGTAATAACCACGAGACTTGACTTGGACTCTAGCTCAAAGACTTGAGACTTGACTTAGACTCTAGCTCAAAGACTTGAGACTTGACTTAGACTCTAGCTCAAAGACTTGTGAGCGTCTCTGGCTCATAAACATAATGGAGAGTTTTTAAAAGTAGTAGTAAGAAGACACTTTCTTAAGCCTCCACCTGAGCTGTTATCTGTCCTGTCCCCTCATATCCTCCTGCTGCATGCTAAGCAGCATGTTAAGGATTTGGCTGTGTAAGGCTACAGTCTAAGTGTGGACTGACTCATTTTGAAGTATTCTTGAGTTCTGCATTGGGAGGGAAGTCCTTTCTGCCAGATCACATCTCTTCATGCCCGGGGAACAGCTCCATGTGCGATGGGTTTAAAGGTTCTTAGCAGTGCCAAAGCCTGGATATGGTCCTGTAGAGCAGCCTTAAAGGGAAGAAGACTTGGAATCCAGCCAGGAACAGGGGGCTACCCGGCCAGTGTCAGACCCTCGGCTTTGTTTTCCAGGCTGGGACGGAGCGTCCCACAGAGCCTTGCTGGTTTGGCTGGTGGGTTCAGGGTTAGACGTGACATCCTGCCCTTGGCTCCTGTCCCTGGTCCTTTGGCACTCCCTGGCCTTCTGATGTTGAACTGTAGAGAGCAGAAGGTGAAGCTGTTGGAGGCTAAATGAGACCAAAGGTCTTGGCCCTTCTGCCACTCTTTTTTTCACATTGTCTCTCGTGTAGCTAGAAGTCATCTGAATTAACTGCCCTTGTGACTTGACAGGGTAACTGTGACTTTGTAACTTGGGATGTCAAACAGTATTAGTTGCTTGTATGGATGGATTGTGGTCAAATTTGAACATACAGTTTAAGTGTCCATCTGAGTACTGCAACCTTCAGAGTATACCTGTTTTTCTCACCATATTTTATTCCCTTGTACTCCAGTAACTTCACCGTCCAGCTTCAGAAGCTCACACAATGTACTCAGAGTTTCATTAGCTTTCATTTGATACATTTCCACTTTTTATTTTGGAGAGAACAAGGAGTAAAAGATCTGTGCCACGTTGTAGTGATTTTCCATTTCTTTGCAGAGGTGTGTGAGCACTTGTCCATGTCGGTTATTTTACAAGTACTGAATAAGCAGACTTTGATGATAACAAACGAGCCGGGCAGCCACTTGGCTTCACCAGTCTACTGTACCTGTTCTTAACAGATCAAGCACTTTTTAAGTGCAGCATACATGCACGCACACACAGACAGAACATCCAGTTGTACCCAGTTGGTGAGGGAGAGTAACATGAAGTGGCTCCTACTCTTGTTATTATTGTTCACAGTGAAAGAATGTCTCACTCTGAGCCCAGGAAACCATTAAATTTTCCACAGAGAGGAAGAAAGAGCAAGTGAGCAAAATGAGTGAAAGGAGGAGGAAGAGGACAGATGGAGAGAAAAAAGGAGTGACAAAATGTGTGCCAAATGAGAAAAGGAGGCGAGATGAAAAGCATTATTCGTTTTCCCGGCGGTACTTCACTGACTTTTAAAGAGCCCTTTCGCGGCAGCTGCACCTCCGTTCCCTTTCAACCCAACTCCTCCTCGCCCACAAACAACAAACACTGTCAGAGAGCCGGTCAGTTCTCTAGCAACAGCCAGTAGTTTTCCACATGGCCAAAGCTTTTGAATTCAGTGGACCTGAAATGAATCCATCCAGGTGTCAGCCACTGTGTGGAAAAGTATGTTAGGATACGACTGAGGAAAGGATTTGACGTTGGTTTCAGACAGTCGCTGCTAATGTTAATCAGTGTGCGCCTGAAGGCCTTTCTGTCACCTGCTGTACGAGCTTAGTTCTCATGGCATCAGTTAGACATGACAAAGTGCCTCCCAGTTCAGGCATGTACATCAGACCTAATTTTCTCAGGACACACAAATACACACCTGCACACAGAGATGTTTTTTTAAGGTTGACAAGTGATCAATACTAAAGGTTTGTCATACATATTTCAGTTTGATCAAATCAGTCCTCAGTAGTTGGCCCAAAAATGCAAACAATACTCATCTTTCTGAATCATTGCAGTGCCATCAATAACTAGCTGTGTATATTAATGTAATGAATATCTCCCTCAAACAGTCTGTGTCCTCTCCAGGTACGCAGTTGCAGGTTATGACATGCTAAAAGGCTCCAAGCCACAGTTATCAGGACTCTGCATGCATGTTATTTTCACTCAAGGGTCCTATTCAGACAGTATGTTATGTGTACGTGTGTGACTTCACATTCTGTGTGTCACTTGTCGTAAATCTGAGAAGATTAAGAGTGGCAGTAAGTGAGTTTGAGGCATCTAGAGGTGGGTATTTCCCACAGAGGCCCCTATCCCTGCGTACCATGCTATAGTTCACAGCTTTTTTTGTTTATTTGTTAGAATTGTTCATGAGGGCATTCCTTACTTATGTATTTTTGTTTATGTTTTACTTTGGGCATACAGTTTATAAACCTTTGATAGATTTTGACGAGTTGTATTGAAAAGGTTTACCGTGAATGGCGGAACTGTGGGTTTACGCTTCAGCGGCCCTACAGGTCCAGGCATAGTACACCCCTTTTCCCTCTTTCTTTCCCTCTTTTTGTTTCCATTCTTCTTTCAGCAACTGTTCACAAAACCAGCCACCATGCTGGTTGGGTTTGGGATGAAAGATTGATGGAGAGAGAAGGGATCAGACTGAGCAAACTTTCAACTGATTTCATTCAGAGATAAAACATGGCGTCACATTTTGTTCATTTAGTCTGATGTTATTACTGGACTAGCAGGCAGCAAGAGTGATATGTATTTTTGCAGTCGTGAGGATCCTGTTTCTGCATATGTCATATCTGCATGCTCAGATACACAAAGCATGGCGGCTCAGCTAGAGGTAGTATAAAGTTACTGTGGTGAGTGTAGTGTGAGTGTAGTGTTCCATGTTGAAACTGACAGTCTCTCTCATGTGTTTACCATAATAGTTTGATTTCTTTAGCCCTCTCTTTCTTTTTGCTCTGGGTTGTTTTCCTTAGATGAAGCAATATTCATTTGGTTTTTAGAAGGTATTTTTCTACTATGCCAGTTGCATTACCTTCCAACAATCCTCATGTTAGAAAACCTGTGCCCATCAAAATAAGATCAAACCCAACCAGGCCCATTTTCACCCTCTCTGTAAAATTTATAAGCTAAATCATACCTCTTTTGCTGCCTTCCAGCTCTCTTAAATTGGAGCCTTTCTGACAGAAACAGTGTTGTTTGATTTAGCTCGACAGGAGACCACCAACAGTGCACCTCTCAGCAGAAACATTTGTTTAAAGTTTTTGATAATTTCTCTTCTCTTTTATACCTCATCATCTATTTTTTTTGTTACCCCATGGTTGTGTTTTTAACAAATCATTAACAGGCTACAGCACAGTCTGGGGGCAGCCACTGCTTGGCACCCCCTAGGAGGAGTGCTGACAGGGTGAGAGTCTGAGGGAGCAGAGTTTAAGAGGTCAGGTCAGACGATTCAGTCTTACTGTGTGTGGAAGGACAGAGTTGTGGGGGTGCGGGTGGCAGGAGGGTAGGAGCGAGGGGTGGGTGTCAAGGTCACAAGGGCGAAAATGAGAGTTTGGAGATGGTGTCATGCTGAGCCATTCCAGAGCCCTCTAGCTGCCATCCTAAGGTGTTTGCCTTGCCATTAACTTCACCACTATTTATTTTCAAATGTGCTGCAGCTGTGCGACTATCTGAAATGCCTGGTTTCTTTTTGGCAAGGGAATGCAGTCAGATCTTTGATAAGAACTACTGAGCAGAATAAGCTTGCCTCATAAATGCAGTTGATGTTTATTCAGAGTGTGGGTGGAGGGCCTTGGTTTAGGTCTTGCAGTTAGAGGTTTGAGGTGGGGTTTTAAGACCAAGATTAGGGGCTGTCCCTCCTACTGCAAGTCAGTAAGCCGTGGTCTGTCTCAGACAGGCGCAACAGCTCGCCTGCACATAAAGACCAGAGGAGTTAAAGAGATAAAAGTGCCCGGCCTGTGAGCTGATGCCCATAAAAGTGCTGCCATTGGTTCTCAGTGCTCTGTCGAAATGCGATCCTGTAAAAATATTTTCTCCTCATTAACCTGTCATCCGTGGAGCCGTGACGCATAGCCATGTGAGGGAGTGCTGGGACAGAGTGGGGTGGGTGGAGGGGATTGTGGGGGTTGTCTAGGGGCCCATGGGGGAGACTTACCAGCCTGGATGCTTTATTTGAAGGTCGTCCTGTGGTAATGTGTTGAGTAGGGTGAAAAGGCCTTGGTGGGCCCCGAGTGTTTAAACAGCAGTAGTTAGCGTAAATCTCCCCAAACACAGACCCCAGACATGTTCAGGGCACACACACACACACACACACATTTATATGTACATATTATCAGAGACTGTGTGAAAGTGTGTCTGTGTGGACCAAAATACTGAGACTCAGCTTGTTTGGACTTGTCTTTCACTGGTGCTGTCCCTCTGCTTTTGGTGTTATTTGTCTAGCTGCATGTGTGTTTGTGTGAGCTGCGCTGTTTACATGCATCTATCAGCAGAGGCCCCCCGGCCATGCCCCCATGTCTGGCCAGAATGTATGTTTTTCAACAGTCTTAGGATGATAGAGGGGGGTGTATTGTGAGAGCTCTATGTTTAAGAGAGAGAATAGGGATCAGGACCTGTGTTTATTGGTTTTTGAGTAAGATTGGCTGAATGTGACCCTGGGTCAGAGTGCTGGCCCGGGCCGGCCTAGGTTAGGTCTGCTCAGATCTGGGTCACACTAGACCTCTTTGTATACCTTCAGAGTTCAGGCTTGTCCTGGGTAACAACCAGCTGCATAACAAACTATGAAGCGATCACAAATGTGACATGGTGACCGTATTTGTCCGTTTGGGTCAAATGTCCGTGTTCTGCTGAGAGTGCTTGACAAATGCGTAATCCTGACATAATATCCCATTCACTATTGTGTTCATGCTCAACCTTGTATATTATAAAACAGGCTCTTTTTTGTATTGCATGTTATTTTTGGATAGTATATATTTTGCCAGAGACAAACAGAGCAAGATCTAACATTAGTGACCTCATCTGTTCTGCAACCAGCCTTACATCACACTCTTGGAGCCACTCTGTCTCATACTGAAGTAGGTGTTCAGTGGAGCAGCAGATTACTGTATAACTTAATGCTCTTTCCTGTAGAGATTCAAGCTGTACTGATACTGTTAACAAGAATAGACTCATTGAGGCTGTAGTCAGACATTCTGCACAGTGCCTGACTTGTGCACACACACACATAAAGGGACACCTCAGCTATGGGCAGAGTGGGTGAAAACTCAACTGGAGATATGAGCAGGAAATCAGCAGCAGATGTGGTGTGAAGTCATGCAGATGGAGGCAGGGAACCCCTCTTACTAAGACACTAAGTTCACCTCCTGTCTTCTGATCTTTTCTCCACAAAGCCTAAAAGAGGTTCACTTTGAACCATGACACTGGTGTGCGACTGTGAAACAGTGAGTGACCTCATCCTCAAAATTTCTCCCTCTAATGCAAGATGCGATGGTGACTTAGATCTGCTCTCCTATTAGCATAAGTGATGCATAAATTTTCAGTTTTCTCAATTTATTGATTAACTGCTTGTTCAATGTAATGGTAGAATATAGGTGACTTTTCTTTCCGACCAGTGGTTCAAAACACAAAGATATTCAATTTACAATAATATAAAAGAGAGAAGCAAACAAAATTCACATTTGAGAATTAGAGAAATATTTGGCATTAAATTAATTAATCGCTTATCAAAAAAGTTGGTTATTTAGTTTTCAGATTAATTGATTAAATGTCTTCATGTTATGCCAGAGCCAAAAGCATGGCTGCATTAATCCACAAATTTGTCTATTTGGTCATAGTGGCTAGTGCTACTCACGCTAACAGTGTTCTTCCTCTGTTTGCTTCACAGAAAACCATTTTGTTGTTGCATGAAGCATAAAACCCATCAACCCCATATTCCAGAGAACATGTTCAGATAAAGCCTGTTTTTATTGTAGTAAAATATTATGGGTGCTTTCACACCTGGATCAATTTGTTTTGTTCCGGAACAGATACTTTGTTCCGAATCAATTAAGTACGTCACTTGTGTATACACCACACTGTTGTCAAGTGGTCCAAATCGCACACCCTTCCAGGGCTTTCCTTACGCCATTACGTCACTAGCTCATGCGTGCAGGTCGCGCATTCCATTGGGGGACATCTCCATAACAACAGTAACACAAAATGAATCGCGGGTGGACTTGGCGCTGCAAAGATGTGAAATAGATGTTTGGTTGCAACAACACATCTCCGAGATGTTGCACATCACACACAAGAACACTGAAGTCTACAAGCGGGTCAGTGATAAAATGAAAGAGAGGGGTTTTGAACGCTCCGTCGAGAAGCGCCGCACAAAGTTAAAAAAACTCAGACAGCAGTAGGCCTACATAATACAACCACAACAACATACCGCAACAAATTAGCAAAATAAGCCGAAGCTGTTGAAAAGCGATGTTTTAGCGTCGGTTGCCAGGCAACACATTGATTTGTTCCGGTTCGAGGGTCGGTTGTGTTCTCACTGCAAACGAACCTCCAGGGTTCGTATGGAATTGAGCTGAGACCACCTCTTCTAGGCGATCTCGGCTCGGTCGTTTTGTTCTGGTTCAGAGTGCGATTGTTGTGTTCACATATCACCAAACGAACCGAGCCAAAAGGGAAACGCCTCCTTGTTTCGGGACAATGTCTCCAGTTGATCTAGTCGATCTAGGTTTGAAAGCATCCTAAAATTTTAATAAACTATTTAACTGCTAATAAGCTAAAAGTCATAATGTGAATTTAAAGAAGTGGTATTATGCTTTTTGTCTTTTTCCCTCCCCTTTATAGATTTATATATCTTTTTTGTGCATGTAATAGGTTTGCAAAGTGAAAAAGCCACCCCGAAAGGAGTTCCCATCTCCGACAGAAAACAGTGCTCTGAACTGCCTTAAAACAGCTCATTTGTAGTCCAGCCTTTACATCCATTTCTTGTGATGTCACAAGAAAATACATGTCATAATGCTCACCGAGCGACTAGTCCGACACGCCCTCAAAAACACCCGTGGGAAAACACTGAGCTGCTGCACACCTCTCCTCTCCCTTCCAAACACTAGCTACCCTCCAGGCAGTCAATGGACATAAAATTGTTACTGTGATGTAGAGACAGAGCTCAGTTAAAACTTTATGGATGAAAAATACTTTTGTTACAGATTAATAACTCACCACTCTGAAACACTTGCTCCAGTCCATGTTGCCAAGCTGGTCGGCAACATGTAGCCTACAGCTGAATCAAAGCTTTTTACCATCTTTTCGCTGACCCGCCCTTCTCTACTTCTGATTGGCTTGTAGTCCTTAGCTAGGAACTGTGCATGTGCAACTCCCAACAAAGATCATTTAGAGACAAGATGTATCACACCGTAGGTAAAACAAAGCCTTCAATGCAGAGTGAAAAGAGGAGCACCTCTTTAATGTGAATTAGTGTTGTTACCTGTCCACCATTTGGACGATGTGAAAGACACTTTTGGCTGACGGCTCGGTTGATGAAAGTTCTCTTAACTCTAGACATACCAAACTCACAGACAAGCAGGGAGGAAGAAAAGAAGCAGAATGCAAAAGAGGTGTAGGTTTTCATGAAGATTCCTTGGCTGCAGTGAAGCGCTGGATTTATGTGTCTGATTAATTGCTTTTCATATAAATCATAGCTAAGGGCCCGGGGCATCGCTCTCTGTCTTGAGGTGTGTGAGAAAACAAGACAGAAATGGGTGTGGAGGGGTGTACAATGAGGGAGAGGAGAAAGGTGACAGTTATGTGTTTGAATCACTGGGTTGGTAATAAAGTTCACTGACAGCAGGGCCCCTGCTATCTGTATGTATGTGTGGCCTGAAAAGAATAACTGATGCTGTGTCACCGAGGGGCTCGGGGTGATAATAGATCTGCAAAGTATTGTGCAACCGCATGTGGACACATATGTTTATTTACGTCTGATGATTGTGGTTGTGTAATTGTTTACACTAGGGCAGCTTGCTATTCAAATGAGGTTGAGTAATTTCCCCCTCTGCCTTGTTAAAGTTCAGTTCATTGGGAAACCTGCACTGAAAAAGATTGCGTTTCTATAAACACTGACCTCTGCACATTAATTAACAAACGCACAGTAGAACAATAGATGTAAATGTCTGCGTGCGTTCCCTCACTTGTAAATGTACAGTTTCCATTTTGTTAAGTTTATCTCTCTTTCTGTGGCTACCACTGAATGCAACTCTTTATTTCTCTTCTGTTTTTCCATTCGTCTGCATCTCACCCTCTGTCTACTTAGCTCTTCCCCCATTTCTGTCTCTTTCCAAGCCCTCCCTATTCCTCCCCAGCTTCCAACATCCTCTCTCAGTGCTGGGCCCCTCCGTCCTGGCACTCAAGACTGCTCCTATCACTTCCATCAGCTTGCCTCAGTCTCATATCTCAGTGACGTTAAATACCATCATTTTACTCATCTGCACCTAATTTTCTCTCGTCCCTCCCGGTCTCCCTCATCCCTCCTACCTACCGTCTTATTTCTCACACCTCAGACGGCGGCCAAGTCTATCAGCTGAAGTTTGTACCTGTTCCCGTCTCTCTCCACTTTTTATCCCCCCCATCTCTCTTTCATTCTGTCTATCTAAATGAGCCTTTCAGCAGTTGTCAGTTATCTGCATCACCTCCGTATCCGTCTGAACATGCGAGCACAGAAAGGAAGAAAGGACGGAGGGATAGTGATGGATTGGTTTGTGTGGGAGGCTCTGGGCATTTAAAAACGGAGGAACTGAGCCACTGAAGAGAGGAAGCAAAAAGATGTTTTTTGTCTGGAAAACCTCACCCTGGGTATCTGTCGCGTGGCCAGGTAGCCCTCTAATGCAACTGTGTGTGGACATTAAAAATACTTGCATACACACACAAAAACCTTCCTCACATGGCTTTCCGACCTTTCACATATAGTCACTGTCACGTAACAGCCACTCAGGAAAATAGATTTGTAGAATTAGGCAATTTCACTTCCAGCTGTTAGGTTGGTTGTTTCAGGAGACTGTATTCTCTGTTGGTATAAGAAACCGTTAGATAAAGGAGATGGATATTGTGAGCTGACGCAGAATCAGAAAACACTGGGCTGCAGGAGTAGCTGAATAACAGGGCCTTTAAGCCAACTTGGGGAAGGAAAAAAATAAGAGGAAAGACAAAGAAAGTCAGTGGTGAGCTCAGTCTTTACTTTGAGTCCAAAAAAGAAAAGAAGCTTATAGATAGGTTGTGGTAAACAAAGCTTTTTTCCCCCCTCTCTTCGTCCTTCTTTTCTCTCTCCCCTGTCCAGACCACTAATAGCTGTGTCGTCTCGCACTTCTCCATCCTTCTCTTCATCCTTTTCTCTTTTCAGGGTGAGAATTGAGGAATTGTGCCTGTGCCATGACCACACTCTGCTTCTCATTGTGGTTACATAGGCTTCTCTTTCTGTTGAAACTGTACGGCAAAGGATTGGATAAATCATTTTGGACGGTGGACTCAAAACAAAAGCCTTTAGAAATCAGGAATGCACTTTATTTACACACAAACGGAATTATAGCTCATCGAAAGGTCTGCCCTCGCATCTTCTGTCTCTCTCACTCTCTCTCTTAAAAGACTAGCTATTCCATTCACACCTCTGTTTCTCCTTTCCACCCTGCCTCTACGCACTAAGGTTGAGTTGAGGTGCAGCATCAGGATGCAGAGGCCTGTGTGTTGTGTGTGTGTGTGAGCGAGTGTGTTTTCTGCATATAGAGGTGTGTCCCACCGTGGTGTTGAGGGAGTCTATAGAGGTGAGGCAGAATGTGAGAGTGTCAGGCTGACTGTGCTGACAGTTGTAGAGGGCTGTAGGTTGTTGGGACATGGAGAGCATCCGATCAATGTGTGTGTCAGTTGCAGCTACAGATGCATTTCATTCCACCTCTATCCATCTGTTAGCAGAAGCACTTAAAGTATGTTGGTGTCTTTTGCTGGACTCTGTATTGCATTTTCCCCTTACAGCCCCTACCTCAGTTTTGGCCAGTACACTTTTTTGCACAACTGTGTGAATTTAGTGATACAAGTTAGCGTTTCTCTTGTGCCCATTTTACCTTACTGTACGCAGAGCAAAAGGGTCACTTGAAGGCAAAGCCTGACTATGAGTTTATCCCTCAAAATCTTCTTTTTTTCATTTTTCAAATGAAAGCTGTAAAGCACCCTTGTTCATTCTCATGGCATCTGATCCTGCATGTAAAAACAGGCAGCATATTTTCCGTATAGGCCCACTGACAGATGGGTCGTGGTCAGAGCGCTTGTGTAGCAACAGCGTTTTTCGCGGGATGGTATTTCCTTTGTCTTGCTTAGTATGAGTTCGTAGTGACATCTGTGTTTTCTCTTTTTGTCCGAAGTTTAAGCATCCTGCACTTTTTGACCCCCGTATGTGTATAAAGAGTCTTTGTCCTTCAGTTTAATGTCTGAAAAATTCTAAATATTATTGTGTGTGTTGAGATTGTGCAGCGGGCCTGTTGCAGGCGCCTGCTTGTTTACAGAGCTATCTCAGCAGTTTGTGTTTGTTTGGAGCCATGTGATAGAACACAGGTCTCTGATAATGGAGCCCCCCCCTCCTCCTTT
>JAPMOB010251472.1:0-18624 GCA_029875015.1 Lepomis gibbosus
GAACTTGTAATGTCATAGACAGTTTGTTCTTTCTTTATTCAACAGCACATCTCCTCCATTGGTTATATTTGGCGAGGGTGGGGTCTCACTTATAGCCATTGACGTAGTCCTCTTTTGCAATGGGTTTTAACAGGGGCGCAGTCTGGGTAGGGACAGAAAAAAGTGTTGGATACAAAGATAACGTGTGGGAACCAGAAGCATAAAGTGGTGAGAGGGTTTGAAGTGTTCAGATTTGCTACACGATGCTGCTGTCGTGTTGTCCTGCGAGCTTCGAGTCTATGTGGAGCCTCTGGAGTGGGCACAACTGGTGTCCTCTCATATTCACGTCAGCCACCAGTTGGTTTTGAGAAGCAGGTGAACGTTTGAGACAATATTCCCACTTCTTCTTCCTCTTTCTCTGGGCTACACTTTTAGCAGAGGAGCGTCAGAAAGATTGTGGACGCACATAAGTATGACCAAAGGATCTGCGCCCTGACGCGCGCCTGTGAGTGCATGTTGGACCGGTGAGAGTGTGCACTAGTATGAAGCGCCATGGCTTGGTGTGACCGCGGGGTTCAAACGCTGCTGGCCACCGTGGGGGCTTTCGCTGCCTTTAGCCTGATGACCATTGCCATCGGCACGGACTACTGGCTCTATTCGCGAGCGTACATCTGCAACACCACCAATGCCACCACAGACGAGACGCAATCGCAGCCCAAAACGAAAAAGGGCGACCTCACCCACTCCGGGCTATGGAGAATCTGCTGTATTGAAGGTAAGCCTGCTCCAACCCATGACCGCCATTAACCTGTGCAAGTAAACGAAACATGGACTGCATGGTATGGTGTTCTCTTCGTACAACAAATAGTTTGAATTCTTTCTTGTTTTTCCGAGGAGGAGTCTTTTGTTGCTCAGTGCGCACGGACACTAGAGCGCACAAAAGGACTCACTACCTTTACGCGCGCCAAATTTCTCAATCAAAAGACGGTGGCACAACAAAAAATTATCATAAAGGTAGAACAACTTTCAGAGGTTACATGTACGATGGAGAAAGCATCGATACGCACACCTACTGATTTTAAAACCGCTGATGTGCTGAAGTAACGAGGAACAAGCGGCCGGTGTCCCGCTAAGCGCTCATCTCAAGCTGTCTCCCAACTGTTAGATCTCATTGTTCAAGCATAGGCCCACACAGTAAATACGGCTGGGTTATAGTCTGTGAAGGAAGGCGATGCCAAGCCGGCGCGTCTGAGCCCATTCACCTTTAAGTCGGTCGCTGCCAGGAAATGCGCGCGCGATTAGTCTACTTTCATTCATGTCTTCATTGTATCCGATGCTGTTGCTTGGCAACATCCTTGAAATTGCTATGGAAACATGCCCGGTGATTTAAAAATAGATGACTCTTGAGTTCACGTACTGTCCAAGCGAAATAGAAAGAAAAACGTTTTATTTGGTAATAGAACATGAGGTAAACATCATCTGTTGGAAGGTGTTTTTAAATAATTTTGATGTTTGAAACGGAGGTGCGCTGCCTGTGACGTCTTACTTCAGAGGCAGACGGAAACTCATTCACCTCTTGACTTCTCGCCTCAGCTATCAATGAATCAGTCGATGGGATTAGATGGATTTGTTTAAGCATCAAGCTCTGTTGTGACTCAAAGATAGAAATTAAAATCCTCTTACAGGGAAGAAAATAGATAAAACTCACACATCTTACTGCAGAATTTTCTGGAGAGATTATTGCTGATATTATGCACTTTTTAAAATATATTAGATATCTTTTTCTATTGATGCCATGATGTTTATTTATTTATTAAAAGGTATCAGAGTCAGTTTTGTTTCTTTTCCCCAAAAGCAGCTAAATATTTTTCAATTTGTCCCCCTAAAAGGAACAAAAAACATTTTGTCTGGACCCTAGGTTACTTTTATTGCCTTTTTAAAATTAGTTTTGTTTTGTTGTTGGACCAGGTGCTTTTCACTATTTTGCAGTTTATTCTGAGGATTAGCTTGCTTTCATTCACACTTGTAAAGACTTAATGTCACCAGAGCCCACATACAGGAAGTGATTTAGCTGCCATCAATGATTAAACTGTCTCTGGGCTTGTCCTGTGGTGAGGACGAACACTTCAGACACATGAGAAGGACATCCCGGTGTGTTATGACTCTTGAAATTTATCATGTCGTGCTTGGGTGGGCACCTGTCTATGATGTGGACCGACACAGTCTGCATGAGAACCCTAAGAACTGAAAATGAATTACAAATGCCAGCCAACTATTATGTCAAGCATGATTTCCTGTAATTGCTTTGAAGTAAATAATGACAGTGGATTACTGACTGTAGAGACTGAATTGATGTTGATAAGATTGGGGACAAAGACCGGCTTTGTGTAGTGAGACTTGTTTTTAAAAGCATAATTTGGACAAAGGCCAGCCTATCATATCATTCTCTCCCGGTGCTAATAGTTTTACGTCTGTGCCTCTGCTTAAAACTACAAGATGCTGGACAGTGGCTCAGTTGTCATGGGGACTCATAAGTATAGAGGAGAAGACAAGGAAGGAAGACACACACACATTCCCCTCCACAAACACACACCCCTCCGGTCATAATGACAAACACACTGGGTTATTGACGGGGACGGCTCTGTGTGTATCACAGCTGCTGGGGTACATCACCACGTTTGGCTGAACAGATTGCAGCGACAACATGTCTTTCTCTCAGCGACAACACATTGCTGTAACACACATAGCAGCCGCTCGGCACTCTTCAGCCCCTTTCTCTTCTCCTGTCCCAATAGTAAATGTGTTCACCAGGCTTCTTCTGCAGGCCTGCGTGACCTTTAAGGAGAAGGCAGGGTCATATGCTAATTTACAGTAAAGTCAGCACTACCTTCATTTGTGGAGTCCTTTGCATTTCTCAACAGCCCCCCCTTCCAGTTTTTTTCCCCACATGAATGATGTGAGGCCAGGGTGGCTCTGACTGTGCATCATTTGCATCACAATCAGCAATGCATCAAAAGGCTGTTGCGTATGTCTGACTCGAGTAAAAAAAAGCAACTCTGACAATGAGGAATAACATAATGACTAATCCAATTAGCAGGTACATATTTACAGTAAACATCCCAGCCGGAGGTGGGTCGGCGTGAGTGGCGAGAAAGCTTTCTTGGGGGGGCTTTGTAAAGAGGGGTTTGTTTAGGTTGGGTGGGGGTCACTTTGCCATTCCCACCATGTGCCACAAGACTAATTAAAACGCGACCACTGAAAAGCCATGCGGGGGCACTAATTAGCTAGCAAACCCCAACTTCCACCTCAGCTACTCGGTTCTTCTCTGCTTGATTTGCATGCTCTCTTACAGGTCTAATTCCTCCATTCTCATCATCCTTGTATCCGCCTCATGGCTTTCTCTTCTGCTATCCTGTTCTACTTTTTTAATTAACCCCCCGTCACCCCCTTCATAGCCTCAAACTCCCAACCCTTTTTGAATGCATTTCATTTCTCTTCCCTTCTCTTCTTAAATAAAGGTCCTTTGAGTTATTCGCATGTTATTAACATTTTTAGGAAATGGCTTTCTTACTGAGAGTCAAATGAGAAGATTGATGCCACTTTCATGTTTGTATGCTAAATATGAAGCTACTGGTAGCAACTCGCTTCATTAGATTAATGCAAAGACCGGAGTCAGGGGAAAACAGCTATTGTCTCTCTGTCCTAAGGTTGCAGAAATCATTTTATCAGCACATAACCCCATTTACAATGGTGAACTGCCATTTTTAGACTTGGGGTTTTGTAGGGATTACACATACTAAGTGTTGCTGAGCTAGCAGTTGTGAACTGGTAGACATATTTTGTTACCTTTGGACAGAGTCTGGCTACGTGTTTCCCCTTATTTCGGGTCTTTTTGCTAAGCTAAGCTGATTAGCTGCTGGTGTAGCTTCACATTTACCGTACAGATATGAGAGTGGTATCAATTTTCTCACCTAACTCTCGGCAAGAAAGCAAACAGGTTTATTTCCCAAAATGTCAAACTTTTTATTCAAACACACAGTACGTCATTTCTGCCACTAGGGCTCTCTCATATAACAACAATAACAATAAAGAGGGTATTAGGGGTGGAGTGAGGGCCGAGTTTTTGTCTCACTGTTGAGCAACCAATGAAGCAACATTGCCAATGAAAATTTAACATGACTCAGGCAGAAATCATGTTCACTGACGAGGCAAAGTTTCCCCAGAAGCTACAGCAACTAGAGGGGGGAAAGGAGAAATGACGCCACTGATGGGTAACCAAATGAAATGAAGTTACCTTGAGTAAAATGACTGATTTGTCCAGATTTAATAAACATGATTGGAAACATTTGTGATACTGTAATTATGGAAGCCCTGGCCATCCATTAAAATATTGTTTTACTCCATTTTCCCGTGATAACAGGATAATTATCTTGTGATTTCGAGATAACAAACCATTGCTGAATAGAGGGGTCTGCAGGTGTGTTTCTTTAGGAGAATTTCAGACAGATTGTCACTGGTTATCTCGGTAGAGCAGAGGGCTTGTAATCCAAGGATTGTGTGTATGCTATCATCCCATTTTTTTAATCCTCTTCAACAAAGTTGTTGTGATGAGATTCAGGGGAATCCAATCACGCATTTCCTGTAGGCTATTTCAAAGGTTCAGAAATAGCTGTCAGGAAATGTATAACATTAAATGGATTCCCCTGAATGAGAAGCATGAATTTCCTCTGTCTGGGAATGATGGGGAAATGTCCATACACTGTAAAAAAAAAAAAAAAAAAAAAAATCTGTACTTTGACAGTTTTATTCCTTTTTATTTCACATTTCACATGATTTTTCCTTTATTTTTGAAATACATGAAATTATCAAAAAATTACAAAAATAAACTCTGAATTTACATGTCTAATGTAAAATAAACCTGTAGCTGTGAATAACCATAACATTTCTGTTATCTTAAGAAAACTTTTGGGTTTTTTTTACTTAAACAAACTGTTACTGTTTGGACATTCAGGAATTTCCTGTATTTTCACAAATATTATTTTTCTTATTTAAAAGAAAAAAGGGTTAAATTTAAGTTTAATACTGTAAAAACATTTCTTAAACTTGGTACAATTATTACCAGTTAACCGTAACAAAAAAAATTGTTCTGTAACTTGACAAATATCTCCTTTAATTAATTAATTATGGATATTTGGAAAATAAAAACATTGAATAAATGTTATTTTAAATCAGTATAAAGTCTTGTTTAGCTGTCGAAACACAGTTTTGATAATTGAAAACAGACATAATTACTGTAATTTCACAGCTTTTGACTTTTATTATTATTTATGTTATTATTTGTTCCTTTTCTGTCCTCTAGTTCTGCCCCAGGAGTGCTACAGCTGAATTAGGTCCACCTGGCTTTGCAAAGCAGTGCACAACTGTGTGCACAGGAGTTGGGGAAGTCCAAAATTTCTAAATTAAGTTGGTATACAAAAAAGATGCAAATATGTTGATGCAAAGAAAATTAACGGTATATCTATCCAAGGTCTGCAAGACATTAAGTAAAGTTGTCTTAATAATTAGTATGGTGACCAAATTCTGGAGATATGTTAGTCCATAGCCCTCTCCACAGAATTGGGGAAGAATTCAAGTCTTCCCCAATTCTAACCCTAACCGATGGCTGCAAAAATGACAGAGCAGATAACCACTCCCCCTCCACCACCAGCTCTTCCATTAAGTGTGAGCAATAAGCAAAAGGCAGATGATCTACACTAGCTTGCCGTTCCGTACATCCAAAAAGCTTGACAGAGTTTGATTTACAATATAACTGCATTGATAAATAGGGCTGTGTGATCTGACGGTATACACTATATTCCCCAAAGTATTGGGACACCCCTTCTGAATCATTGAATTCAGATGTTCCAATCACTTCCATGGCCACAAATTTTAAGTCTGATTATTTTGATTGCTATTGCTGTTATTATAGCAGTGTTCAACTATATTTAAAGGTAATTTAATTGTTTTACAGGTGTATATGTTCTTAATTAAACAATAAAAGCCCCAAAAATTGCACAAGATTCTATGTAAAATTAAAGCTACAGACTGTATTGTCATTATGGATTATTACTGTATTTTTACGGTATTTTTCTGCCGCCCCAGCTGCCGGAATATTTCTGTTTTTTCACAGTTTCACAATTTTTTTTTAACAGTGTAGGTTGATGGATCTGGACCAATCATCAGGATGGACACAGTTCAGCATGTGCTTTATTGTGAGCATATGAAACAGTGTCATAAGAACTTTGTTGAGGATTATGAAAACAATTTTTAGTTGGCTTTCTGTGATTATCAAACACACAACCCTGAGACTATAAGTCCAATGCTCTTCCAACTGAGCTAACCAGTGACATGGAATATCACTCTGAAATGACCATTAAGAAACATTCCTGACGACCCCTGTGTTAAACTACTGTTTTGTTATCTTGAGATCAGTATTTGAATGGATGGCCGCTTTGGGTTATGTAAGTACACAACTCAACAAAATATATAATATAGGTCTAGTAGCTTTTAGACGTTTTAGTGAAGAAATATTACACATCATATCTTTAACTGTTCAATTGTCCAGTAGTAGGTGGGCTTCTGTTGATTCAGTACAGAAACTTCACATTCCTCACTGCTTTCAGTTGTTTCATCACTTTAATATCCATCTACCTTTAAGGTCAATGGCCAACACAACTTAATGTAGACAAGGAGGTTTGCCATTTCTAAAACATAGCATTGCTTGGGATTACTACTTGAAACATTGGAAACGGACATGGGACAAAGGGATGTATTTTAAATCAGAGTAACAATCTGAAAGCCTTTTTCAAAAAAGGCAGGGATTTGTCCTTGCAATTTCATAATACACACAAACAAAACTTGAAAGTAACAAAATCAGACTGGAAGTAAGAAATAGCTACAAACTATTTATATACATCTATGTCCATAAGTGACACAGGATCTTGTCCTCATTATTTTGAGACAATTTCAGATTTCCAGTGCTCCAACAATAAAATCTTAGGCATCATGTTGAGAATCCAAATGCATTATATATGTACATTTTTATAAGTAAGTTACAATTCATAACAGTTTACATGGCACCCCATGTAGTGTGATGGATTTCAGTTTTCTTCCAACAACTTGGAAACACATGCACAGTCTACCCAAGCAGAGCTGTGTTTGAAGAAATTGCTGCCTGGTGACAATTTAATTAACCAACTGTCAGTCATATCAGCACCAAATCACTGACGTCTTTCGCAAATTGCTTTTTTTTCATCCTCACTTGGAATGAAAACAAAAATCGGAGGGGTTTGTTTGATTACACAGATGCTTTTGTCTTCTGTTCTGGCATTCCCTGCTTCCAAAGTAATAAATGTATGTGTCGCTGTGTGAGTTGTGTGCACAGTACATGTCTGCATTTGATATCAAGCCCCCAGTAACAGAGCTCAATCTGTTTACAGCTTCATAAAACCTAATCATCCCACCTGCTGTAAACCTCGGAGCGCTCTCCCTCAACAGTGTTCACACTCTCAACCCAATGTGGATTATAACAAAAGCAAAGGGTGCTGCTACTCTGTTTAGCTGCACACAGGATTTGTGCAGCATTACTGAAAGTATATCACCCCCTGGAGGCTACGCCGTTCTAGTGAAATGCAATATTAAAGTAAATTTTGATTGGCTTATTCATCAATCTCTCTGCAGAGCTACTGAAGTGTTAAAATGCGGAAGTGGGGGCATGTGCCGTGCGTGTGCTATTGGTGTATTCCACTGAGGCTGCTCCCTTATTGGCTGAGCAGCGTTAATTCAAAATAATGACGATGTGCATCATCCTGTTGCCAGTGGCACCGCTGCTGTGACAGCTGCTCCCAGTGCATTGTGTGTGTATGTTTATATGTACACGTGTCTGTGTGCTTACGTGCGTATGTGTCCATGTGTTCACAAAAAGTGGTGACAGATATGTGAAGGGGGAAGGGGTCTTGCCAGGGGGAGTGCCGCTGCTTATTTGGTGGATATAAAAAAAAAAGACGCCAAAAACATCCTTGGAGATTGTTTATGTAAATGAGCTTATTAAAGGCTAATATGGGTTGCCATGGAGAAGAGGAGCAGATGCACAACATGGGACTTTGCAACTCCGGGGAACCCATTATTTCCCAGTAATGTGTTGACTATGTAAGATTAATTCTCACTTTGTCACAACACCAACAGTTTATGGATAAGCATTTTTTCGTTACACACATGCGTGTAACTCAGGCGACCAGATGTATGTCTGTCTGGCCCAACCTTTGTCTCTGTCCTCCGACCTTCATTGCGCGATCCACATTTTGCTCTTTAACGCTGCCTTTCCTGATTTCTCTCTTGGTGATTCCCTGCTCTTCTCCTTTGGGTGAGTTCCATTTTAATGTGGCCTCCTTTTTTTCATCCCCATGATTCCTCTTCTCCCCACGCTTTTGTTGTTTCATTTCCTTCTCCCTTCCTCCCTTGTTTAATCTCTGCCTCCTGCCTCCTCCTTCCCTCCCAGCTACTCAGTATAAAGACTTTATTTTATTTCATGATCTGACAGTCTGCACACACACACACACACACACACACACACACACACACACACACACACACACACACACACACTCTCTAAACTGATAACTGTCACTCCTAAATTATGAGCCTTGAGGCCTCCACTTATAATCAGATTCCCAATCAGATGCAATAATGTCTTTTATTTCATCCATTCTCCATCACACACACACACACACAAGCACACACAAGACAGACACAAGAGGCGTCAGACTGGCTGGAGTTGCTCAGGTCTGGACGGGAGCAGAGGATGTTGGATATAGTGTCAAAGTCAAAATGAATAGGGGCTTTCTGTGTTCACAGTTAAAGGTGTGTGTTTTTTCTGTGCAGTTTTTAAAAAAAGTAAAAGCAGTCTTACATTAAAGAAAAAAGATTTTGCGCTCTTCCATACTTACACTGACAAGTATGGGCGTGCACCATGAGTACCTGGATGGTGTACAACAGTCAAAATGTTGAGTGTGGAACGCTGGACACTTCTCACCCTCAGCGGTCACCATCTTGGCTACGTCGTAGTGGATGGTCAAACTTGTGAAAATGGCAGAGGAAGCTGCAGCTGTTGCATTTGCTAAAGTAGAACTAAGTAAAGATAAAAGCATGTTTATTTTTGATTAAATGTATTTAAGGTGAGCAAACAAGCCGCCAGAGGGTTTAAAAGAAGAAGCAAATGAAGAAGAAGTGGTCAAATGTTGTGATCATCATTTACAGTAAGTGCATAACGGCATTGTTTGATGCAACACTACCCTGTTGGATGTGTACTAACAGAGGTATCTGAAATAAGAGACAGCAACACACAAACACACTGTTACAACAATGCACATACAAAATCTGCTGCAAGCCCTGGCATTGCAGCATGATTTAGTATTTACAGAGCAATTACTAAGACATCAAAGGTGTCTGTATTTTTGTTATCTTCACAGTTCTCGATCTAACCACAAGAGCCACATGTGTTTTTTTCACACAGCACAAAGTCTCATATCGCTGCTAAAATTAGCCTGTAGCCCTTTTTCCCATCAGTGACAATAGACACAGAAACTTGTGCCCCATTTCCACCGACTGATTTGACACTAATTAATTTGATGTCCTTTATTAAGCACCAGACCTAGTTAATGGAAGCAAGCGTGCCCTTAAAAGCTGATGCACAGACAATGATGGTTGTTGACCCCTCAGTGTCTGGGAAATGGAGTTGACAGGTGTCTG
Source organism: Lepomis gibbosus (assembly GCA_029875015.1). Classification (NCBI taxonomy): domain Eukaryota; kingdom Metazoa; phylum Chordata; class Actinopteri; order Centrarchiformes; family Centrarchidae; genus Lepomis; species Lepomis gibbosus. The sequence goes on from JAPMOB010251472.1 coordinate 9,766, forward strand.
TCCGTCTTCAGCGTAGTAAGTCAATGGGAAGGTTGAAATGTAGTGGTAGGTCAGCTTTAATCTGTTGCCTGTTAGGTCATCAGACATGAAAAGGGGACTTACATGGGTATTTTTTAACATGGGAATAGGAAAAGTCTTTGTTGTTTATGTAAAGCTTAACTGAGCCAATTAATGTTCTCTTAACCACTCCTCCCAAACAGTGATTGTCCATTCATTGCTTAGCAATTATATCTATCTCTGGCAGGTCTGTCAAGTGTGTGGATTTCTTCACATTTAAAGGCAGTGTGCACAGGGCTGAAGTAAGAGAGATACTTGGCTTTGAAAGAGTTTGGAGGGTGGTGTTTTTTTTATCCCTTTCAAAACCAAAACCACAAGGGCAAAGTGTTAAAAATGAGCACACCTTATTATCTAACTAGTTTGTGGTGGTAGAAGTTGCATGAAAAAATTACCCACTCACAACCTGCACATCCACAGTGTGAAACTCTATATAAATGTTATGTTATGTTAAAAAGAGTCCAACACTGTACGTTTTTCTTTCCTCATACATGTAATTCTATGATTACTAGCTCTACATCTGTCACATAATGCGAGCGCAATGCTGTTCCTTTATTTAAATGCCCTGCACACACAGCTGTAATCTCAGTGTTTTAGCACAATATCGTGTATGTAGCGGTCAAGTACATATTACAGACACCTGTTACCGAGTTGTTATTTTAATATGAGTCAGCCCACAGGAAGACACTGTTTTAAACCAACTCATGGAGCTAACATTAGCTTAATTAGCATGGCTAGCTACAGCTGAGAAATCTGCCAGCAGCAGTTGTCATTTTAGCTAATTTAGAAATGAGAAGCCTACTTTTGTCCACCTTTATATGAAATCTAAGTCTCATTGCTTGACAGGCATGGCAGAAGTAACTCTGGGGGGTAGTCTGGGGGAGCTTATTGAATGGTCAATTGCTTTCCCTATTCTGGGATGCAGACAATATGCACATGAACACATAATGTGCGCAAAAAACATAGATGAGCTCTATGTTAAAATATGTCAAAGAAATGAAACCACAGCCCAGCGCACCTTTAATTCCGTGGGTGCATGTTGTTGAGGGTATTCGCAACCCAAATGATGAATGAATAGGCAAAGAGCTCTCTGCATTACCACCACTGCACAGATCACCACTATTAACCCTACCCCATCCCCTTTCTCTCTAGACAAGGTGTTGTTTAAACTCCAGTTCAATTACAGCTACAGGTCTCTCTCAGCTTTAACCTCTCTGTCTCCATTCTCCTATTGTACTCACTTGGGCATTAAATGCTTCCAGCACACAGTCTTTTGTTGTTCAGACCGGCTTCTTGTTCCTCCCAGCGCTCAACCATTCACCTGAGCTGGATTTGGATACGCTCCACAACCCATCAAATCCCTCTGGGCAATGCAATCGTAATCCCACCACCATGTAGCGTATGCACTGATCCTCGAAACAACCCCCCCACCAGCCGAAATTGGTTTCCTCCCTCTAGTATTCCTCGAGCTGTGATCTTTAGTTTGTGGGATTTTAAAGAGTTTAGGTCAAAGGTCTAAGTCTCATTGTGGTTAGAGATGGGGTTACGGTTAGAGAATATGTTGCTTTTGTATGAGTCCAGTGCATTCCATCCAACAAAAGCTAAGGAAGAGTCCAAATATACCACTGAGAGAGAAAAAAAACAGTAGAAAGAACAGTAGAAAGAACACTTGCAGGGAAAACAGTAGAAAGAACACTTGCCTGACTGTGGTATCCATTTGCCCGAATGGAAGACAAAGTTCAGTTTTAATTAATCACAAGGGCTGTGTTTCCCTTTCTATTTCATGCTGGTCCTGTTGCCTCTTCTTTCTCTAGAAGCAGCACTGTTAAAACTCCTCTTTCATCAGAGACAAGAGCACATGAGTGTCTTACTCCAGTGGACACAGTTTAACAAAATAAACAGGTCACTGGTTAGGGAGCAACTGAGGCTCCACACATCCTTTAACCAGCTGAAGCCAACTGGAGTTTATTAGATTCACATGAAAGGTCTACAACCCCCAAGCATCAAATACATCCAGTGCCTCAAAAAGCGATGAATGCATGGATCTGTTGATTGGACATTAGACTGTTATAGCACCTTAATGTGTACAGTGGACTATAATTCATTGTTGTGGTTTATATGTAGACTCTTTATGCTTGTCTTTGCCCCGCAGGCATCAATCAAGGCAGCTGTTACAGGATCAACCATTTCCCCGATGACAACGACTACGACACTGATAGCTCTGAATACCTGCTGCGTAAGTGCTCTCCACTCATCCCATTTGTCTGGCATTGTGAGGTCTGTCTGTGCTTTACTTTTAAGGGTGTACATGAAGTCCACTGACCTTCAGCGTCTTATTATTTGGTTCTGAGAGCAGCCTCCAAAGAGGCAGTTCTTCTTTATACAGAGACTGAAAAAATGCAGAACAAAGGCAGCTGAGGAATGTGACGGCATGCGTGATATTGTTAATTAATTAATTAATTTTTGTCTAGTGGGATGTCAGACTCCTCTTGCAAAGTATTATAAAGCAATACTTGCATGCTATATAATTGGACAGTTCAAGGTGTTGTGTGTGTTTTTTCTTAAAAGCCTTACTTACTTTCTTACTTACTTACTTCGTATTCTCCCAATTTCAAAAGAGTTTTAATTTACTCACATTCTTGAATGAAATGTTCTTTATTTGGTAATCAGTTCGCTCCAACCTTACATAAGGTAGCTTGGCACTGTGGTTTCATACTTGGAGCTCAAACACAGAAGAAGCTCGTTATTATTTGCTTTTTAAAATTTAAAGAATATTTTTATAGGCATGAAAAATGCTGTAACATTTGCAGTGCAACACTCCATAGTTTATTGTTTTTTATTAAATTTCTTAATTACCTTGATTGATGCTGGTGCAGGAGCTTTTAGCATTTTCCCTCATTTTTCTTTTACCCCGTATTACACGAAGCATGGCTGTGCACACCACAAGAGGAATGTGTTTACTCTAAATTGTGGTGAAGAGTCTTCTTGCAACATAAAAGTTTGTATATTTCTGTGAAAACCGATTAAAAATGAAAATGGCACAGCTTGTACATAGATTGAAATTAGTTTGATATAAAATAGGGATATTCAATCAGCAGAGGACCTACATTTAAGGCCCAGCCTATTCAGTATCTAACTAATAGGCGGAAAAGAACAAAGAAGACTTTGGACAAAGTCCACACTCAATCCATTAGCTTATTCAACTTTAGAGTTGAATGAGCTCATCCATCCTTGGACACTTGTAAAATGGCACAGTGATTCATTTCTGGGGAGGTGATAGTCATTGAGAGCTCTTGTTACGTCCCACAGCTAATTAGCAAAGCTTTGTCACAACAAGGCCCCAAAGTATAAAAGATAATGGAGTTCTCAAAAAATGGACTAGAGAAGAGGTGGGACTGGATAGACGAGGGCTCAACAGGATAATGGAAATTCTAATTATTTGAAAGAGTCCATTTTCTTTTTTAAAACAGTATTGTTAAAGGAATTTCCAAAATTAATTTGTTTGTAATTTTGTTGTATCTATACATTGCCTTTTAATCTGATGGATTGAAATATTGGTTGATGAATTGTGTTAAAACCATTTACATTGACTTAATTACAATTGACTTACCCAATTAATGGTCTTTTTGCCATGTCCCCCCTCCTCTGTCACTGCAGGTATAGTCCGGGCCTCCAGCGTGTTCCCCATCCTCAGTACCTGCCTGTTGATGCTCGGCGGGATGTGTGTCGGGGTGGGTCGAGTCTACAACAAGACAAACAACGTCCTCCTCAGCGCAGGCATTCTCTTTGTAGCCGCAGGTGAGCTGGAGGGTTACATTGTCGACCGTGTTCTCAAAGAGGAGTAATCATGTAAGAGCTGCGGTTTTATAATGAAGAAAGGCAAGCTTGATGTGGCACCTGTGGTCACATATTGTACTTCATCAGTGGTGCAATCATAAAGATGAACTTCACTCTGTATTGAAGAAGGTCAGGATCTCCATTCATCACACACATCACACACAAGTGATGAGGACCCATTTCATTAACAACCTCGGTAGTGATTAGAGTCCTGTAATCATTGGCTGATGAACAACTTATTAACACAGTGGGTGTTCATGGGTTTCATCATACTTACTGGATAATGTCATGGATCACTTTTTGTTCCTTCTTCACATTTTCACTTTTCTGCCTTGTTTGTTTGTTTAGTTTGACTATTTCATCCCATGTGACTAAATCAAATGCCTCAATTTCTTTTTCCCTTTTCTACTTCTTGTGTCTTTATTTCTCTTGTTTATCAGGTCTGAGCAACATAATTGGCATCATCGTCTACATCTCCAGCAATGCCGGAGACCCCAATGATAAACGTGATGATGACAAGAAGTACACTTACTCCTATGGTTGGTCCTTCTACTTTGGCGCTCTCTCCTTCATCGTGGCCGAAACTGTGGCGGTCCTCGCCATCAACATCTACATTGAGAGAAACAAGGAGGTTCGCTGGAGGGCGCGTCGTGAATTCATCCGCTCGCTCTCTTCCTCTTCCCCATATTCAAGGATACCGAGCTTCCGCTACCGCAGGCGGACATCGCGTGCCAGCTCTCATTCTACAGAGGCATCGCAGGAGAACTCGCCGGTGGTTGGTCTGAAGAGGGCGCCATCTTCCAGTGGGCCCCTGGACGAGCTGTCCATGTACGCCCTGGCCAGGGACAGTGTGACGGAAAACACGTACAGCCCTGAACATGAGGCAGCTGCCGATTTCCTCCAAGTTCATAACTGTTTCCCCAATGACTTAAAGGACGGGGTGAATCGCAGGACCACACCGGTGTGAGTGGCACATTGCTGGGCCTGCGGTTCACCTGGAAGTGGATGAACAGGAAACGATCTGTTGGAGCCCGAGTGCTCGTGATAGGCTGCCATTTTAGAAGGGCAGTATTCAATGAGACTGCCATTTTTGAAAAGACCAGAGAAGAGAGGACAATCAGCTGGACAGAAAATGAGCCAATAAAAAGAACCTGAGTCATTTATCTGCTTTTAGGGATCATCACAGCAGAGTTGCATTGTCTGTGCTGTGGCCGCTGCGAAATTTGTGTTTTCCTTCAGCTGGCGAAATGTTATTTATATGAGCAGTGTGTGGATCACAGCCCTTGTTTGTGTAGTGGTGACTGAACATTGTGGGTAAACTTGAGAGTGAAGCGTTGAGAAGTGTCAATCAGCAGTATTCTAGCTGTCAATTATTTAACAAGGTGCTAAATGAAATGTACCCTCAACTTGAAAGTGTTCCATTTGTGAGTGTAATTGCTATAAAGTGACTCGCCAAAATTTGAATTGTGTCCTCATAACCAGTTTGTTCTTGCCTTATACTCTAATCATAGGTTCTCTCAGTACTGTCCTTTAAAATAATGTACGGCCTTTTAAACAAACTCAAATTATAAATATTTTTAACATGTCTTTTTTTTATGGGAGTATTGTGTGGGAGTCAGTGTGTTTACAAATGATTGACTTGCTGAGTTGTATTGAATGTTTAGTGTTTTAGCCTATTGTACAAGTCGACCACCCAGTCCTCCTGACGATATGAAAGGTTTTGTCTCCCTCGCTGCCTCGTCCTTAATCCTATTCTTGTCTGACATTTGTCAGAGGAACAAAATGTCCCCTTTTGTTAGTGGAACACCTCGGCCCCTTTTTATTCACTCCATATCAGTCCACCATCCTTCCATCACACCCCCTGATGGATGTGACATTGTGTCACAGCAGAAGAGCAGCTGACAAAAAGGACTGTGAAAATGGCACAGGTCAGGACTTCCTTTTGCTCAAAATGAAGCCCGGCATATCCAGAGTGTTTAATGGATCTGAGCCAGGCGGAGAATGTTTGTCTGTCTGTCACACTGCCTGTGAGTCCATCTGGTTGCCTTTTCCAGCTTCTCATGTCAAACAGAGGACCCAGACAGTAGCAGAGGGAGCTGTCTGTAACTGCGTCCCTGAAGGATTTGGCTCCAGCAACCAGACGGGTGTGTGTGTGTGTGTGTGTGTGTGTGTGTGTGTGTTGTCGTCCATCTTTCTTTTGGCTCTCTCAGGAAATATTGTGTTCTTGTGGCAGGTTGAACACTTTGAGGTCCTCTCCCTACTTTGTGGCAGTGCTGGGAAATGGACCTGTGATAAAGATAAACCTAGTGAAAATGAGTTGAGGAAAAAAAATGCCATTTCTGTATTTAGTAAATGCTGTGAGTGATTGTTTGAGCTTGCTCCAAGAACCAGCTGGGGTGGGGTTCTTTCAGTCTTAGGGCTATTCAGTTGGTTGGGTTTGGCGAGTGAACTCACTCAACCACAGAATCGTATTTGATTGTATTTAGCGTGTTTGATATTCCATTAGAGATACCACTTAATATGTGAAGCTGAGCTCATGTAAAAGAAAGCCGTCACAATGATCCATTCAGACTGCAGATCTTTTATATTACAGTTTCCAAATGTGTTTGTTTGTAATGTAAAGCTGTCAAGTTGTATATAAAAGCACAATAAAAAATACAAAAAAGAAAAAAACAATGTGAATGTGCAAAGACACGAGCAGTGGATTCAAAGCATTATTTTACTGAACAATGTCTCAATAATAATGCCTTGATGCGATCTGGCATTGGACATACTATTCAACTTACCATTCTGTATTCAGGTAAGCACTAACTGGTTTTGCTGTTATCAGTCAGACTAGTTAAATATGCTGTTTTGTAAGGTGAAGTACAATAAATACATTTAGCAGACAAAACTAGATTTCCTATTTCATGTACATGCAGCAGCTTTAATTCAATGTATGCTGTCATATTCATTTATGGCTTACTATTGTTGTAAAATAACCTCAATAAGCACAAGAAATTAACGGTGAACATTACGGATGTTTAGAAGGGAGATGCTAATTGGATGAGTTTCATAATAGAAAAAACATGGGGAAAGAAACTGTATATATACTGTATACTGTATTACCTGCTTTTAGTGTTCCAATCCAAAAAGCATTTTTATTTCATCTGGACCTATTTTTTTTCTCATCATCACTTTCCAGTTGCAACCCAACCCAGTACTGTACATACACAAATAAACTAAATCAGGGTTATATTGTTGTACTTTAGTGGTGATTTCTTTTAACAAGACGAAGATTCCATAGTCATGCTAAGGGCTCTGTGAGGCCTAGTGTTGCTGTGAGGTAAATGTGAGGTAAACATCAGCATGCTAACATGTTCGCAAAGACAACGCTAACATGTTGAAAGGAAAAGCAGAACATCATCTTTACTCCAGTTTCTGCATCCATACACAATGCGCAACCACATTTTCAAAACCTTTTTTTTGCTAGATTGCAAAAGTAGCTCAATCAAAAACTAAAAAAGAAAAGAAATAGCTCTCTTCATCTTCAACTTATTAGGCCAAGTACTTAATATTGTTTTCTTTGCCTACAACACGTCCTGTCAGCCATTTGGTACATAATTTGGACATCTCTTACCTACATCATGGATTTTCCTGCAAACATTCACAACCTTATTTCATGTTTTCTGTCTGCTTCTTCGTCTTCAATTAACTATTTAACTTATTTTAAACAGACAGTCATCAGCTAACCAGCACCACATCCATTCAATATTCTTCACTTCCCTTTAACCCTCTGAAAACACAGATGGGCCTAGCCTGCACGCCAATAGGCTACTAATGAGAGCGATTGCACTTTTTGATTTAGTGATGGAAGAACAGTCTGGTTCATATGAAGTGGGAGCAAACCACAATCAGTAATACAAATACTCATTTGTCAAGGAGGTACAAGCATTTGTGTTTGTGGCGTTCATGGGATTCACAAGCGACAACAGCAGCATGTAAAAGAGGGCTTTCTTAATCAATAATGCATGTTTGCGATTGGCTGTTACTGACACCCCGAGTGAATGCTAGTTTGAAGGATTTATTGTGGCAAAAATGTCTATTATTCATGTGGGTGGGGTGGGGGGGTGTTCAGATTTTAAATTGTATTTATTTGTAAATAGAATTGATCCAGTTGAATAGGCCTGGTTTGGAGTGTTAGTATGCTAACATTTCTTAATAAGCACTTAACACAAAGTACAGCCGATGTTTGTTTTGCAGGTATTTGGTCGTAAAACAAAGTATTGGACAAACTCAAATTATGACCTTATGGTGGTACTGGAGGAAACGTCAGGGAAGTGTGAATGTCAGTTCAACATTTTATTTTAATCCATCCAATAGTTGTTTAATAGTAGTAGATATTTCAGTCAGGAAATAGTACATCAAGCGACCAACAGACTGATAATGCTATGCTGTTAGCATGGCCAAAAAGCCACACATCAAGTAATGTAATGTTTATAGGACTACCCTCAAGCTATGCATAAAAAATACCTATATAGATGTAAAAGAAATGTATAGGATTCATGCCAAATAATTACGGCCATAAGCATACATGTCAATGGAGCTTGATTTCCGTTGAAGACCTTTGATTGCAGTGCTTCAATCAGATTTTTGTGGCTGACCTTCTCTGAGTCCTGAACGCCTCTTCAATTCGGGTGCATAACACTGATTCACTGTCTTCTCCGAGTGAGCTATATGAGCCATTTCAACCATGGAGTCTCAGTTGGCATCTTGCTGATGACAGCACTCTTAGATCAAAATGTTTAAAAGCCGCTCAGAGAGATACCACCTGATCAAATAAAGCCTTTTTAAAAATCTCAGCAGTCACCTTGCTGATTCAGTAAGTGGGTAAAGAACCGTTATATTCTCAATGTGTGTGTGTGTGTGTGTGTGTGTGTGTGTGTGTGTGTGTGTGTGTGTGTGTGTGTGTGTGTGTGTGTGTGTGTG
>JAPMOB010251474.1:0-38002 GCA_029875015.1 Lepomis gibbosus
GCAGTTTCTTATCATCATAAAACAGCTCAAGTTGGCCTTAATGGTTTTACAGATTTTTTTAATATGACTTTTAAAATTCAGCTGATAGTCTACAATTATTCCGAGATACTTCACTTCAGGTACTTGTTCAGTAAGTTCCCCATTAATTTTTACGTTCAAAAGTTGTGTTGGGGGTAGTTTTTTAATGGAAAAGCAGACAGAATTAATTTTTTTGATGTTTAGAGTTAAACAAGATGAGTTAGCATTTGTTAGCATAGAAGTTAGCATTTAGTTTGTCAGCCACAGAAGTACAGGTATGCATACAGTACAGGCCAGATGCATACACCACTGTGTCATCTGCATACATCTGAAGACTTATATCTGGCCATACTACATCTGGCAAGTCATTGATGTAGAGACTGAAGAGTATAGGTCCCAAGACCGTGCCCTGGGGAATCCCTGATTTGATTTTGAGAAAAGCGGATCTCACATTATTAATCACACTGTTCACGACCTTTTAAATATGACTCAAACCAGGACAATGACTGTTTGGATAAATTGAACTTAGCTAGTTTTGAAATTAAAATCTTGTGATTTACTGTGTCAAATGCCTTTTTTAAATCTAGGAATACTGCACCAACTACATTTCCCTTGTCAAGTAATTGTTTGATATTTTCAATTAATAAGCAAGTAGCGGATTCTGTCGAATAGTTGTGCCTGAATCCAAATTGCAGAGGACTCAGGTACTGGCTTGTCTCAAGATAGTATATGAGTTGTTCTGAGACAATCGTCTCTAAAACTTTAGATAAAACTGGTAGAAGACTGATAGGTCTGTAATTACAAGACATTTTGTCATCTCCTGACTTATAAATCGGTATTATTAGAGCATTTTTCCTGGGAATTTCCCGGATTTAATGGAAATATTAACAAGATGAGTGAGAGGCTGGACCAGAATGCTACTATATTTTTTAAGAGAAGCTTTATCTAAATTGAAAATATCTTTTGAAAAGGTGGTGTTTAGGTCTTGTATAGCTTTTAGAACAACTGTCTGACTGACCTCCTAAGCTGAAATGAATTATCTTGATCTTGATCTTCGGGCAGGTCTACTGTTGTTAAGCCAATATCATTCCGGCATTGAAAGCTTGAAGCAAGGTTGTTAACAGACTGTATAAAAAAGTTGTTGAATTCATTAGCAACTTGTGCACTATCAGTGATAATGTGTTCACCGATTTTAAGTTCATATTTGTTTGTTAACTAAGTGATTATGTTGCCTAAACCTTACCACAGACTGAAATCTGGACACAAACTCTGCACTTTGTGAGCCCACCATGCAACCTGACCCTGCTTTATCCAGGACCTGACGGCCCGTGGGATGGATTGTTGAGGTTAAGGAAACGTTGCAAATTTGAGGTGGCAGTGGCTTGAACCCTACCAATTATGAGATGTCATTCTTCTAACTGACCTCATAATGATTCCAAAAGGTTGAAGATCAGAGCAGACAAATAAACAAGTAGAGCAATATATCATATTGGTTGTGTGTTTGTGTGTGTGTGTGTGTGTGTGTGTGTGTGTGTGTGTATGTAAATAGAAGAACACCTATTTATGTCTGTTCTGATTACAATGATGAGCACACTGACCTCAACAAGACCAAGCAGTGACCAGCACATGAGGAAACACCCACACACACACACACTCAACCCCCAACGCATCCAAAGGTTTCCACAGCCTTGAACAAACACACAATACACACACACACACACACACACACACGCATGTACAGGCATGCTCATATACAGCCAGCTGTACCTTCCAAGCAGCAGATCCTCCAGAGGCCAGAATGGGTGAGTGCCCCAGGGTCTTTCTTGTCCTTGTTGTTGGAGTCTTCCTGGGATGAGTTGGCTGTGCTGTTGCAGATGAAAGCACGGGCATACAGCCAGTAGTCTGTACCAATAGCCACCGTCATCAGGGCAAAGGCCGCGAATGCTCCCATGGTAGTCAGCAGCACCTGGATTCCCCGCTCGCACCACACCATCGCTGGGCGGGGAAGGAAACTAATATCTGACAGGAACACAGATATCAAAGTCATATGTTATGAGTACATACTGCTGCACAGAATAATCCTACACTGAACAAAATTATAAATGCAACACTTTTGTTTTTGCCCCCATTCATCATGAGCTGAACTCAAAGATCTAAGACTTTCTCTATGTACACAAAAGGCCAATTCTCTCAAATGTTGTTCACAAATCTGTCAAAATCTGTGTTAATGAGCAATTCTCCTTTCCTGAGATAATCCATCCACCTCACAGGTGTGGCATATCAAGTTGCTGATCAGACAGCATACGTATTGCACAGATGTGCCTTAGGCTGGCCACAATAAAAGGCCACTCCAAAATGTGCAGTTTCACTGTACTGGGAAGGTCCGGAGGGTCAGGAAACCAGTGAGTATCTGGTGTGACACAGTGCAACACATCTCCTTCGCACAGAGTTGATCAGGTTGTTTATCGAGTCCTGTGGAATGTTGGTCCACTCCTCTTGAATAGCTGTGCGAAGTTGTAGTCAGGTGGAGACCCCGATGAGGATGACGAGCATGTACACAGATGAGCTTCCCCGAGACGGTTCCTGACAGTTTGTGAGGAAATTCTTTGATTATGCAAACCAATTGTTGCAGCAGCTTGTCCGGGTGGCTGGTCTCAGAAAATCTTGGAGGTGAAGATGCTGGATTTGGAGGTCCTGGGCTAGTGTGGTTACACGTGGTCTGCAGTTGTAACGCCGGTTGGATGTACTGCCAAATTCTCTGAAAGGCCTTTGGAGACGGCTTATCGTAGAGAAATGAACACTCCATTCTACACGGGCAACAGTTCTGACGGACATTACTACAGTCAGCATTCTAATTGCACACTCTCTCAAAACTTGTGACATCTGTGGCATTGTGCTGTGTGATGGACCAGCACATTTTGGAGTGGCCTTTTATTGTGGCCAGCCTAAGGCACACCTGTGCAATACCCATACTGTCTGATCAGCATCTTGATGTGCCACACCTTCGAAGTGGATGGATTATCTCGGCAAAGGAGAAGTGCTCACTAACAGATTTTGACAGATTTGTGAACAATTTTTTTTGAAAAAAAGGCTGTGTCTTTGAGTTCAGCTCATGATGAATGGGGGAAAACAAAAGTGTTGCGTTTATAATTTTGTTCAGTGTAGTTCCAACTATCACAAATCAAGGTCATTATATTGATTTAGCACAACCAAGTATAGTCTTTAAATTGGTAGATGTATGTTTGGTTTTATTGATCCTTCAAGCCCAGAGAGCTAAAACATGTTCCCGTTAAAGTTCTTCTATAGGATAACATAAATCACCTACAGTGACTTAAATACTTTATTAAATATTGATTTTAAATTTAGAGTTGCACCATGAACTTTCTCACTACAGAACTGTTAGGTTAAATCATGTCAGGATTTACTGCTGCATCTATATCTCCTATAAAAAGAGTTTTTAAGAATAAAATGCTTTTGTTCAGTTGACAGTTGACAGACACCATACGTGGGGTGGAGGATCCAGAGTGCCTTAAAAAGACAGCTGCTTGAATGTTTTTGCTCTTAAACAAAGTACAAGTTATGGGACTTGATTATGGGACATTCTGAAGAATATGTTTTTTTTTGCCACCAGGGTTCGCATCACGCTTTGGTTGATGAGTCTGTGAGGTAGATGAGGGCTACAACTAAACACTGTTTCATCTGGTTGTAACTGATAACAGAAAATGAAAGGTCTTATTATACCTAATCTGCACAGTAGAATCATAGTCTCCTATTTATTTTGTTCTTGCTCAATGGCGCAGCAAGATGGTTAGGAGAAAGATTCTTTTACTTGCACTGATGTCAGTCTGGTCAATCTGCCGTCCAATTGACTAGATTTGACTGTAATGACTAACCATCTGACCACAAGTCCAATTATTTGACTTGTGAAAAGGTTATGGTCACCCTCTCAACATTACTGATTAAAGTCTGTTTTATTTTCCTGCAGGCTACTGATTAATTTTAAGACTATCATTAACATAGCCAAATAATCTATTATTTTCAGTATTCAAGCTAATGTCAAACTAAATACACGCTTTTTTAAGTCATTTATTTCAATTAAGGTTCACAAATGCCCTAAAAGGTTCAAATGAAATTAAATACGCGATCATCTTTTCATCTTTTGCATTCCACCTTGTTCACAAATCATGCACAGAACTGTCAAATATTCACGCATTAATATTACTACTATCACTCAATGGCTGCTGTGGGTGACTGGTGGGAGCTGCTGATGGGGTTGAGTATTTCCATTGGATTCTGGGTGAGCACACTGGAGTGGTTTTTAATCTACAAACAGCGTTACAAGCCTGAAGCAGTAAAGAAATGTTGGCAGCAGAAGGCCAGCAGAAGAACAACATGCCAGCCCCACTGCATTAACAAAAATATAAAACATCCAAAACTGATTCAAAATGAAAAGTGGAGGGGTAAAGAAGGACTGGTGGAAGACAGAGGGAAAGAAAAGAAAATGAAGGAGGGTACGGAGGTTTATGTGCACATTAATAAAAATAGGAGGGTAATAGAGACAAGAGAGGAATGGATGATGACAGGATAAAAGAGTGGAGATGAAACGAAAAGAAATAGGAACGAGGAGACAATGAGAGGGACAACATAAGGACAATTGAGATACAACACATCTGTTGTGCTTCAGGAAACATAAATTAAACATCCAAGGAGTGTGGAAGGGAGTGGGATCTCCATAGGATCCATTTAACTATTTAGTTCATCAAATAAAATTTCATCCATTTGAATGAGAACGGTCGACTAAAGGTTGCAAGAAAACTCATTTAGCGTTCTGGTAACCCTCGACTGCAATTTCTGTTCATGCAATCACAAATGGGAGGTTAATGTAAACAATCTATCACATAGAGAATATGTATGGGCTTTTAAACTATTTGGCTAATTCAGCTGGTCTAAGGGGTGTTTCCATGGCAACACAAATCCCAAAATAACAAAGACCACTGGTACTCTGACCCTGACACTGACCTGCCTGCTAGAATATGCATAAGGTAAGTCCCCAAAAGACTGAAGCAATACATCACTGCATGGGATGGTAAAGTAACACCAATCCATTGCTGGAAGGATCATTTTTACTTAAGTAAAAGTAATAATACTTAATACTTTAAAGTACCAAAAATTAAAGTACTCACCAAGCAGAATAGTAAATTTCTGATAAAATATATATTTTATTATTGAATATTATTTATTGATGCACTAATGTATAAGAATCACTTTAATTTTGCAGCTGGTAAAGATGAGGCTAATTTAAACTATTTTGTATCTTGCTGGGTAATGTAGTCATTAATAATACATAAAATGCATTTTTTAATTATATTTTTGTAGATGTTAATAGGAATCTGCATATTGAGTAAAGCAGTCATACAATTGCAAACACTTATCTTTTAATTGTAGATTAACACAACAATGTTAGATTCTGAATTTGCTTGAGTGATAAGTCAAACCAAGTCAAGTCAATTTTATTTTTTAGCCCAATATCACAAAGCATCTATCCTTAGAGAGTGAAAATGTGTCCCATTCTCCAAAATAAATGTTGTTTACCAGGCTGTTTCAAGCTAAAGGAAACCTGTCAACATGGCAGCAACAGGCTTCCTCTATGTTCACACTGGATTGTTCCAGTCGCATTTCTGTTAGACATTCAAAATCTTGCATTGAAACAAGCTGCAAGGTTGATCCTTAGCCATTGGCATGCCTAATATTTTTTAGAGAATGGTCATATATGGATGTGGTGAAGTGTTTCCACGTATGATACTTAACGCTAAAATATATCAAACCCAAGTCAGTTAAATGGCAGGTTTATGGGCACAGATTTTACTACACGCAAACTTGTAGTATATATGTGTAAATATGCTTCAGGTTGCAGAGACAAAGCTACAAAGGCAGCAAATTAATTTTTCTACTGTTATATACATATAAACACAAAACACAGTTGCATCCAGTGTAAGCACTAAAAGCTTTACTTGATCATGGTTAGCCTGGCATCCAACCAACCAACCTAGTGCATTTCAAAAAATCTGTCGTCCAGGGCCAAGATACATAAAACTGAATGACATTTCAATTTTCATGCTGATAATTTCAGTATTGCAATAGCTGTTCAATTAAACCACCTCAAATTAATTTTTTACAGCATGTTTCCTGAATTTTCTTAACTGCTTCTGTGTCAGCACTCCCTTCAGTCGTTTCTGTTCTAAAGCAAATGTTTAGCTTGGTTACACAAATGCCAGCGCAGATTAATCACAACCACTTGGCTTCTGAATCCAGACCTCTGTTCACATCTGCACTCCAATGTGTGTGTGTGTGTGTGTGTGTGTGTATGGGTGGCTTCCTGCACGATTGTGTTTGTCCATACGTGTTTGACTGTGCTTGAATATCTATATGCATCTATTTATTTGTCATTTATGAGTGTATGCATATCCACATGTGCATCTAGTTGTTCATGTACGTAAGACCACATGCACATCTGTGTGTGTGTGTGTGTGTGTGTGTGTGCGCGCGCGTGTGTGTGAACATTACCTGAGGGCATGTTTCTGCCTTTCGCCTCCATCTCCTCTCCCCCCCGCTGCTGCTGCTGTTCTTCTTCTTCGTCGGTGAAGAGCGCTCCGTAGCCCCGGTCCGAGCCGCCTCCATCCACCGTTTATCCTTCAGTTTCTCTCCCCTTCCTCTTTCCTCACTCCTCTGCCTGTCTCTCTCTTCTTATCCCTTCTTTCTTCCTCTTCTTCTTCTTCCTCTTCTTCTTCTTCTTCTCCCTCTTCTCTTTTTACCTTAAGCACTTCTCTCCTTTTCAGTGAGCGGGGGATGCTTCACTTGGCGTACTCTCCTCTCATTGAATTGTCATGGCAGTCATCTTAGCTACTGAAAGGAAGAAAAAGGCGGAGGGGGGGTAAAGAGCAGATGAAAGGGAGTGAGAGGAAAGAGAGAAAGAGAGGGAGCTAAGCAAAAGACAAGGAGAAGATGAGGGAGAGCAAGGAAGGAGTGAGAGGAAGAGATGAGTAGATACAGGGGAGAGAGGATGGATTCAATTAACGAACGTGACATGAGTCTTGAGACCAGGGGATGCTCCTCTACAGAAGCATCTCATACAAACATGTTTTCTATATGAGAATGATGATATGTCATTGAAAAAACAAACAAACAAATAAACAAACATCCAAAACCTGATGCCGATGGCCAAAGATGAGCCCCTTGTCAAACAAGAGAAGCTGGTTTGCCTCTCCAGAGAGAGAGAAAGAGAGAGAGAAAGCAATAGAAAAGAACAGGCAATGCGAGAGAGCGTGCTCTATTCCATTGCCATGGCAACAGTGAATTCCAAAGTCTATGGTGGAGCTGGCGAGCGTGAATGTGTGTGTTCGTGTTTGTGTGTGTGCGTGTTGGGGGAGTAGAGGGATGGATGTAACAGCTGAGAGGATTTTGCTGAGATTAAAAAAAATAGTGTGTGAATTCCATTGGTGTGCAGAGGGGTCCTGGATGTCATACATGACGGATGCAAACACACATATGTACACACACATACACACACACA
Organism: Lepomis gibbosus; assembly: GCA_029875015.1. Lineage (NCBI taxonomy): Eukaryota > Metazoa > Chordata > Actinopteri > Centrarchiformes > Centrarchidae > Lepomis > Lepomis gibbosus. The sequence continues at coordinate 7,589 of JAPMOB010251474.1, forward strand.
CACACTTGTGTTTTGGATATACATGGTTTTATACTGTGTAGTACATGAGGAATGAACATTCACAGGAGAGATGACAGACTTGTGACTCATTAGCACAGTGTCTCAGCATGTTTCATCCATCCAACTTTCTTCCTGTTGATGCGATGGCTTAATCACAAGCATTGAGTGCTGTTTCATGCTTGGAAATGCACAATGCTGATTTCACAAAGCTGAAAGATCCGGAGCAAGTAGGGATTTAATACCTTGCTCAAGGGCATTTCAGCAGAGCAGCCGCTTTCCTGCTTGAACTCAAATCCTACATTACAACAAGCAGGGTGTCCCTAAAGAGAACATCCCCATCAGCACTGACACAGAATCAGGTTTTGCTGGTTTTTGTTTTCTTACAAGCTGTTGCCAAAACTGCAGGGCACCCAAAATCCACATGCAAGGCATCAGCAGCAACACAGCATGGGAGGGAAGTTTTTTCTCATCAACAGCACTAAAAGCGCTTCTAAATACAAACCCCCTTTGGAATATCCCAAGGAAAACAACAGCATCAGTCCTTTGTTCAAATGTCTAAATACGACAGATATTTACATTTATTGTACAAAGGGCTTAATGAAGTGTGCATCTTTGGCACGGAGACTGCTGTTTGCATTCCATTTACTTTAGCCGTAACCAAAATTCTTTCCGCAACTTTATCCAAGTATTTTTTTGTGCCACGGTCTGACCAAACCATCAACCTAGCAGTGTCAATTAAGAAAATGCTAATGCTTTTCTTTTGGAAGGCAAGACAAGCAATATAGTCTTATTGATATGGGGTTTCAGGTCACAAAACATGCACTTACATTCAACATATCTTGTCTTTTATGTTAATTTGAAGACTTCTTCCTCATGTGTTCAATTTTGTCCCCTAAAGTTTGTCTGTAGTAAGGGTCTTCATACGTCCAGAAGTCAGAGTCAACACAAAACAGATCTCCGAAAAATTACCACAAAATGACATAAATCAAAACCTGATTCAAAGGGAGTTGAGGACCATAAGAACCTGTCCTAAATAGACATTTAAGCTTTTAGCCACATGGGTATTACACATATAGACACAAAGGCTAAACAACTATAAGGATATTACCAGAAACCTACAGTACAAGTACCTGATACAACGGACAACAAGCTTTTCAACCTGAAAACAGGTTCCCATCTCATGCAGATTCTGCTGTAGTGGAGTCACTATTAGGAAGTGTTCTCAGCAAACACAAAGTAATGAATCAAAATTTCAGGCAGAAATCAAAGCAGAAAGTGAGCAAAGAGTCCAACCAGACACACTACTGCTGCCTAAATCTCTTCAACACCTCCACCCCCACCAGAGAACAAGAAGAAGACATTTACTGTTGCCTTGCAAGATTTTTGGCCAGTGAAACCATTTAAACTGTCAAATAAAAGTCCTAGTGAAAGTGTGAAGTATTTAAACATATCCTTGGTTTACCGTAGAGCAGAGAAAAAGGATAACTGATGTACCGTCTGTCATGTCACTTTCAGGTATCTAAAGAGAAACTGCAGATTGAATTTTGGTTTCCTGCTCATGGACTAGTCTAACATGGGATGAGCAAGCAGTGTCACAGACTGAGACTCTTATTAATTAAACAAACAAACCTAAGGTAACAGCAGTATTCCACAGTAAGCTATTCACACAGTATTTCAAGACTCATATAAGATCATCATATAAGGTTAGTAAAGATTCAAATATAAAGGTTGACATCAGTCTTATCAGGTTTCAGTATCAATTTGACAAGGTTAACAATGGTCTGTCAGTCGATGGATGAAAAAATATCTAAATCCTGTCAGGAAATATTCGGGCTCTTGACAAGAATTAATTCTGCCAAATCTCAAATCAGGGAATATTCATGATAACTGATTTATGGTACTTTAAATGTAGCATTTTAATGTATAAAAAAATCCTTTTAAATTTTGCAAAATTAATATGTGCATCTACATTTGCATTGTATGTTAAGTTATAGCAGTTTATGTCAAAAAGAACATGCTTATAGTAATTTGGCAATTAATTACAAGAAAGCCTTATTGCATCAAACCAGTCAAATAAAAATGTAAATAAGCTATTGAGACCATATAATCTTGTGGAAAAAAGTTGTTGATTGTGTCATTCAAAAGAGAATTTGAGTTTTGTCAATGCAGTAACACAATCTAAGTTTCATTGAATGGCCCATCTTGTGGTCATTGCAGGCACTGCAACCGTTCAGTTTTGCACTCGTCATTCATCTGATTGCTGATTTTTGGGACCCCTTGAAAGTCCTGGAGGACTCCTGGGAGGGCTTGTATGTAATCAGTAACAACAAACATGATCACAAAAACAGGTACTCAGACATTGTTATTTTGCTCTCAAAACCCCTAAAATAAATCTGCATTTCAGGCTGACAGCATGGATTATCAGGAAGGCCCCTGCAGCACAACATAGAACAAACACATGTTTGAAGGGCTCGCCGGCGGCAGCACAGATGCATAACGCAGAGAATAAAAGTTCAAGGACAAATCAGCCATGCTCTGCATCATGAATGCAGTGATGGTATGAATCCTGCCGTGAATACAGAGCAGCAGTAGAACATGGTCATATTGTAGGAGCTGCTGGAGCATTAGCAGTGATTATAATAGCAACATACCACAGGCTAGCCACCATCCAAACCAAATCCTTAGGGAAATTAAAGGCAAAGGTACAAAATTGTTTGGATTCTGTGCAGTTGATGGCTTCAGCCGGCATCCCAAACCAGCTGCAATGTATTACTTTTCCCAATTACCATCAACATAATGTCCACAAAAAAGTCTCAGACTGTTATATCAGTACCAACAACTAACCTCTCACGAGATTTCAGAGCGAGAATTGTCCATGACACTTCTGTTTCTTTTTGGACATAATTTTGCACAGGTTTAAAAATATTAAAATGATCCTTTAAGGGATACTAAGAGTTTTATAGGAATGTTTAGTAAAGTAACGAGTTTCACAGACACACATCCCTACAGGAGTATTATGGTAATGTCATAAAGATTTCTTGTGCTCCCCTACAATTTAAAAAAATGCAACAATGACCCATCTCCCCCTTTTATAACGTTATTTGGCTATAGGGTTACAGGAGTATTAAAGGAAAAGGGACTTTGAGAGAGATCGGTGAAACTCTTTTTTTGTTATGAACACAGCACTAAACTGGAGCCAAGTGAAACTCAATAGGCAGGAAGCACAGACAGAGAAATCTAAATCCAGACTCCTGCCGGAGCCCACACTATGTCCCACCTGCACAGCAGATCCTACACTACAGACTGTTCTGAAACACAGGACAGAGACAAAGGACAGAACAACTGAATCTGTCAAGCTGAAGGGACAATCTTATTATTAATCATTCATATACATGGAGGGGTCTGTGTTAATTAAAAGTTAAAAGTTTATAGGTACCATATTGACCTGTGTGATGAATTTACCTCCTTTTCTTTTCATCTTTACAGACACTTAACAGTTTTGCTATATTGCATTGTTGAATTTCGCACATAACTAGCTCGTAAGGATTGTCTTACCTTGCAGTACGTCTTCACACAGGTATTTGATAAACGCCGTCTTAAATAGGTTAAATAAACACAAATGTTAAATACAAAGCTGAGAGCGCCGTGGTTCCTGATGATTATAGCAAGAGTACAATGTGTACGTGTAGCCTACATGTGGTGCGCTCCTCTCCTGCTCTAAGCATGCGTACACCGGTCAAATCAACACGCTGTCATGCGTCAGATGATCGGTTTAATAAACATTTTGAGCAGTTATAAGCTTACCTTTGTAAGTTTTGCAGCCGGTGCTGATGCAGGTGGTGGCGAGGCGCGTCTTTGTGATTGCGTGTGTGTGAGTGTGTGTGTGTGTGTGTGAGAGAGAGAGAGAGACAGAGAAAGAGAGAGAAAGATGATGGACTTGTAAACGACAGCAGAGAGTCCATTAGGCTACATTATTTAATGGTTTCTATCGGGCTCTGTACCTTTGAAGCTGTGTTGTGGAGGCTGGAGTCAGATGCTTGAATAGACTATTTGTTGCGGGCAGAGGTGTGACCAAATAATTCTAATGCATTTAGAATAGCGTAAAGTCACAAACAAGTCCATGAATGGGGTCTCAGGTCAAAATGTGGAAAACAAATGACAACACAACAGCAGGGGCGTTGCTAGAGGGGTTCCCCTGGGTTAACAAGATGACAACTGATTTCAACAATCATTTCCAACACTGGGTGTAGTCCTTAATGTTTCATCCTCTGAACACTGCAGTATGACAATATTAACACACTCCAAAAAGTAGGCTACACATCACCTCTGAACTTACTGATGTTTATTTAGGCCAAATGAGATTACAAGAACAAATGCAAAATGCAGACTTCCTGCTCAAATTCTCTGGATGAATGCCAGAGTAGGATACTCAAGAATGACTCATGTTATGGATTTAACCTGTTGAACACCAGCAAGTACTCAAAACTAATGTTGTGGATTTAACTTCCCTGGTGTGTAAAAACACAAAGCTAGGGAGGGACGTGTTGGCGTTCACAGTTGCCAGTAGCGCCAAATGTGTGTTTATGCCCCCACCCAGTCATGCATTCTCTGTGCGGATTGGTTCCAGCTCTCAGTGAGTGAACACGCCAGCTGGAATAGGACCAATCACAGCCTCTGAACCTGAGAAAGACCGTTTGACCACTGTTACAGTACTGAGGTGGTTTTCTTGCCAGGTTTGGTTCTCGGCATCCCTGGGCTGAATAAGCTATAGAACCGGTAGCAGCACGGCTAACCAACCGAGCTAACTAGCCTCAGCTACAGGCAGATAAGTTAGTGGTTTAGCAAAAAGGAAAGTTATGCATCAAGTTATTATGTCCATCAAGAAGCTTTGTGTAAGTCATCTCAATCCTGGACGATCTCCCAGTACAGGCAGAGCTAATCTGATCAGTGAGAGCACAGCTAACTGAGCTAATAACAGCAGCTAGTAAGCTGTTAACTAACTTCAACAACAAGTAAAGAAATCTGTTCATTAGGAAACTTACAGATTTGAGGCAGAGCAGTCGGGGTCAATCAGAGATAAAACTAGAATACATTTTCTCCATATTTAAAATATTTCTCCATCAAATGATCCAGTTTTACTAAAATCCGTGAAAAAAATTGTTTTTGTACAGAAATCAGTGGGGCCCTAGAAACACTGCTTCAACAAAATTATATTGAGAAATCTTTTCATCTGGCGTTAAATTAATACAAGTGCAGAATGAGTCATCGACATCTTAAAATGACAAACTATTAAATATCATGAAGAATACCTACAAAACACATTTATTTTGTCATTGAAGGGCCATGTACTGCCATAGAAGTGACATAGTGCAAAGCATATCATAAAAACATGGAACATGGATTATGATTTCATGGCAATGAAAGATTTTATACATGTTGCTCTAAAAATATACTGAGCAGAAAATCATTGATACTTGTCTTCATTTGCATATTTGGCATTGAAGTAATCCAGAAGTAACTAAAAGTATTCATATTACATTACTTTTATTTTGTTTGGATTACATAACTGATTACATTTTTTAACAAGTCATTTGTAATTGTACTAGATTACCTTCCCAACCCTGTTACTCAGGTTTCTTCTTTTAGAGTGTTGAACAAAATGCAAATAACTACTGTAACCCTGTGGTGCTGCAGTATTAGGAGCCTTATTCTGTAACTCTTTTATATGTGTGTAAAAAAAACAAACTATAAAGCAAAAACGCAATGAAGCCAGTGTACTGATGAAAAAAGTTAATCTTGAGCTTATTAAATCATATTACTATCATTATGGGACTAAATCGCATGGCGTATATCACAATGCGACGTAATTAATACTAATATAATTTTCTCTATGCATTTACAACCATTTTTGCAAATTAAATGTCTTATATGGGGAAATAATTACAGTACTTTTAAGGACAAAACATTAGAGATCCACTCATTTGAGTGGGTCTTTGGCTGGTGATAAATTACTTTCTCTTGAAAATCAAGATAAGTGTCAAGCACAGTGGGATGAAACTCAAAAATAAGTAGGAGTGACTAATATTTTGTGTGAGCATGCAGGGGGTTGATGATTGCTGGGGCAGGTGCTGAGATTTTGGATTGGGTCAGAAACTTAGTTTGGGTTTTAGGATATTTCATGTAAAACTATGTCAGATATTAACATAAATGTTTCAGCCTTCACACATCTTGTTCTATGTATTATGAAGTTTAAGTGCTTCTCTACAGTGATATCATAAGTGTCTAAGTGCAAAAATCCACACTATGCCAGTGTGTTGAAATATATGTCCATCAATGTCAATGTAAAGCTTCTAAGTTGTTCTCTAAGAGTTATAGACAAGCAGCTATGTAACAAGCAGCTATATAATCAACACATTCACTGACACTTAACAATTTGAGGTTTTAGCCCCACATCAAACCAAACTCAGTATGACATAAAAGTGAGAAAAATGTACTACTTTTATCATCATATGGCATTAGCAATACTTTGGATTACATAATGAAATTATAGCAGGGATATTATATTAGCAACAAATTATCAACTAACATAGTGATCACAAATATGAAAAGATGATACCCTAAGCAACAGTTGGGTCAAAGGTGTTATGAGAAATTAAAATAGTAACAAGGAAACTGAATTCACAAAAGTTTAGACTAGCTTTCAATTGAGTTACATTGTACTTCAAACCAGAATGAAACAAATATAGCTACAGGAAGAATATAAAGAAATCATTATAGAATGTAAAAAATAAATTGAACTTGGTTAGCAGTAAACTGACACCATTAAAAAAGGACAAATCACAAAAAAAGAAACAGTGGATGTGAAAATGTTCAATAAACTGCTATGGAACAGGCTAAAACAGGTAAGGTTGCTATAGTAACATATCGTTAAACTGAAACCAGCTGCTGGTGGCAGAATTTAACTATCAAAGTAGAAATAGGACATTTTATATTTCAGGAGAGTTGTAACCATGGAAGTGTCAAGTCAATCAGCAGGATCAGGGAAGTGGCTGATCCAAGCCTGATGGATTGATATTAGTTACTTGGAGCCTGATCGATTCCTCATCATAAAGCTGTTGTATCTGTACAATATGCAGGAAAAAATAAGATATCATAATAAATGAACATTGGATTAGACTCAGCAGATACAATCATTAAAGAACGTGTATTCGAATCGGATGTAATATAAGATCACGAATAACATCAGTTTAACGTGATTGTCAGGTGCGATCAGCTGCTGTGATGCTCGGTCTCTCTGTCTCTGTTGCCTTCCAGCAAGAAAGACAGAGGCAGAGGAAGCGAGACAGGAAGGTGGCTAGAAAAGAAGAAAGGAAGGAGAGAAAAATGAATGTATAAAGGAGAATAGACAGATAGAACAAGACAGCCTTTACAGATTTAATAGGTAACAGTGAGGAAGCTAAACTAAGATGGATAGTCAATATGGATCACAATGCTACTAAAGGAAGAGGAGAGTTAAGACATTTGTGTTGGTGTGTATATATATGTGTGTGTGTGTGTTTGGTGGGGGTATACACGGGAGGGGAGCCAGAGTAATAAAGACAGACAGAGAAGAAATCAATGCCCAGGCCAGAAAGACAAACATTTAAAATGAAGTGCAATCCCTTGTGTAGTGACAGTAAAAGCCAGTCAGCCAGAACTTCCACTGACATTCACAGTCCAGTCACACAGCGGGCTGCAGCAGATTACACAAGACTGAGGAGACTGTCATAACATGGCAAGCAATGAAAACCATCTCACTTAGGTAAATGCAAACAATATGTGCTAGTATCAAACATGTACCTGTTGTTCCTGCCAGTACATTATTTTCTTGTATACCAGCAACTATGACAAAGAGCATGACATGGGCCACGTGGGAGACACATGAATCGAGGTGGCCAAAGTCAATGATAGGTTTCTTTTTGGTAGTTTTACTATTCTACTGTAAAACTTGCGTTGTAAAAAAAGTGATCAGATAAAGCAACATGTTACTGAAACCTGAATACAAATAGAACACTACTTTTTACAAGTGATCCTTGTTAGCATAATTCAAACGTATAGTGAAATGGTGTATGTGTCCCAAACCCTGCGTTGTGGTTTAAGACACATTCTAGCTAGATGTTGAAAAGGTGAAAATGTATGCGTACTTTTTTCCTCCTATGTGTAACTACATCTGTAAGACATTTATGGGGGTATTCTCTACAGGGTCTGTCTGTCCCCTGTGATAATGGCTGCTGAAGTTATGCGGAAATTATAATGAAATTAGCTGCGATTTGTCACTTGAGCGATTTAGAAAAGAAGCTTAGATCGACCGACCGACCGACCGACCGACCGACCGACAGATAGACAGATAGACAGACAGATAGATAGATAGATAGATAGATACTTTATTCATCCCCTAAGGGAAATTGCAGTTTCAGCACACATTTACAAAAGTCAGACGAAAGCCAATGTAGTGTTTACAGAATGATCTGTATGGGTGAGGGAGCAGCGTGAGTTAGACCTATGAAAATGCTGTTTGGTCTCGGTCATACTTCAGAAATATGATTCATTTATCTTTTTGTGTTAGTTTATGAAAATGTGTTAGCTAACACATTTACCACAGTTAGCAAACAGCTTCAGGTACATTACCACCACCCTCTGGGCTAGAGTCCACCCTAATTTGCATGGAGCCCAGGAAAACCAACACATTGTCATGATGTTAATCAAGAAAAATGCATGTGGCTAAGAGTAAATTAAAGTGCATAAAATCTCATCTGGATTTTATCCCAATATGAAACACTTGAATTGAACTGTAAATGGTTACATAGTGGTCCTGTGTCTCCCTGTCAACATCGTATTATTTGAACATGCTACATGTCATCATGAGCACGTAGGCACATCTGATGAGTTTGATGGTCCTACTGTTCTTGATCATGCCTGTGAGCTGACCCTTTTTAATCAGGGTGCATACAATTTTATACACAGCTATTTCAGTTAGATCTAAGTTGCCCTGGTGTTTAAGCCACTCTAAATAACTTGCCTAAATTAGGACAGACCAGCTGTCCAGATAGGGATCTGTCTCCAGAAAATGCTTAGAACTGCCTCCTCTGATCAGAAGTCTGTTCCTTCTGCTGAAATGAGAAGTGCAGCTGTGAGCTCACTGGTGCAGACAGCATTACATCATTCTCACCCTCATGTAACATCAACTTTGAGAGGAAGTTGCAAACTTTATAATTAGTATTATCTGAAATCAGCAAGGGATTATAAGGTGGTCCAAAATAAAATTGGACCAGAGAATTTTAGCAACAGCTCTGTTTACTCTTAAAATCCCCTGAATTCCCATGGTGCACCAACACAGGTGTGCTCTGTTCTTTGGGCTGATTAAACTTTTTCAGGTGTGAAAAAAAATCACACCTGATTGACATCTCTCTAAAGCCCTTGTAAGACTGGCTACACCTCTTACATCAGGCAGGAGAAATGATTCTTCTGACCTCAGATTATCTGCAGCAGAGAGCAGCCCAAGTTCAAACTGAAAAGAGGTCTAATTAACTTAAGTGAAAGCACCTGCAACACCTTTAATAATGCACCCTGTGGAATATGTCTGTATTTTGTTATATTATTTAAATATTAGAAATAGCAATAAAAGCAACTGTACTGCCTAAAACATTTAAAAAGCCACATTTGTGAATGTTTAAAAGGTTGTTGGAAGGAACATCAACCCCTTTTTGAAAAATAGTTTAGAAAGAGAGAGATATGTGCATGAGGTTTTTTTCTTATGGAAAACTTACAATAGAAAGTACAAAAAAGCAATCATCAAACATGTTTATATGGACTCAATCCTCTTAGTTATCCGACACAATGTCATGGTAAAGTATCATTTCAGCAATTTACAGGAAACCTACTGATGTTAATTCCCCTAATTCCCCTAATTTCCCTAATCTTCCTTCAGTCAATAAAAGTTTGCCTTCCCAACTAACAGCAGGAGTAACAAGGATCAGATAGCATGCCGCCCACTGCTATGTTATATGATATGACATGTCCAACACCTACAGTAACAATGACTATACTCCTGTACATAAATGAAAGTACTATGGTGTGTAATAAAAATTATAATAATTCAATATCACTTAATATTCCACAAAGACCCAACCTTAAAATGTTGTTATTTAGTAAGCAAATGTGTTATGCAAAAGGTGACTCATGCCTCAATAAAGCACCATAATGCATTACATTTTCAGGCCTGTGATTGTTACATAAGTGTTGGTATTGACACATGCAAATATGTTTTTGAACAAATCAATCTATGAGTTATTTATAACTTACTTTATAACATACAATTTAAACACTTTTCGGTACACCGAAATGTAAGTCAACTGACTAATAATACAATGTAAAATGAATGAATAAATTACTATAAAACTAATACCAAGCTCAGTTCTCATTTTATGTTCTCATGTGTACCAAAGGAGCAATTTGAATATTTAGTGAGTAAAAATAAATCTTGAATAGTGTTTGAACATCTCAAATGAAGAGCAGCACTGTGGCACTGATGTATATATTTGTTTGTGTAAATTAACTATAATTGAATCACTTTAATCATAAATTGATCCTCACACTAGACTCCGTACCTTTGGAGACAGAGCCTTCAGTATTGCAGCCCTGACCCTCAGGAACGTCCTCCCTGCAGATATCCGCTTCATCACATGTATTAAAAACTCCTCAAACACCATCTGTTCGCCACAGCCTGGAAACTCTCTTAACGAGGATTTGCCAGTATCTTTTCTAAAAATGTTTGTTGTAGTGTCACAGATAGTCAATTCTTAAAAGTGTCATTGGGTTTCCTTTGTGACTTATTATTATTATTATTATTGCAGGTATTTACAAGAAGCTTCATCGAGAGTACCCTACCCTCAAGTCAAGAGTACCCCACCCTGCATTTTGTGATACGTTCTGTGTAAATGTATGTATAAAACACCATTATACCATCTGAAAAAAGTGACTGCTACTTTGTATAAATTATACAATACAAAGAAAGCATGTATATTTCTAAAAGAAAAATCAAGTACTTAAAATACTTGATCAAAACAGTTTGACAAGATAAGACCTTGGCGATATACAATTAAAACGATTTTATTGTATTTTTATCCTCAATAATATAAGATTTAATTTGCAGTATAAGCTGCCATCTCAACCTATTTTACTCAAAGAGCAAAAGTTAGCACTGAACCACAGATATTGAGTTATGTACAAACTTGTTTTCTAACCATTGCTTTAATTGTCTGTTAAATAAAGAGCAAATATCATTAAAAAAAGCAAATATGAGGCTGGAACCAGGCAAGCTTTATTGATTTTAAACTTAGCAAAACACTGCTGGCAGATAAAAACCACACTCCTGCGAATAGCACATTTGCAGGAATGATGAAAACAAACTCTATTTAAACTCTCATGGTCAGTTTTTGACAGGTATTGAGTCAGTCAAATGTCATTGGACCATGTAAACCTCTCTACCTTTATAATGTAAACGTAAACCTGTCCTGGGTAGACTGGATACAGTGTGTTGAGTATGAATATTTACACCTTAATCACAGTTTCGAGAAATGTCTGCATTGAACAAAGGAAGTAGGGAAAGTTGTTCGCTGCATCAGAAGCTCTGCGTCTCTTCTGTGATGCCATCAAGAAACACTAACACTTCTGATTTTGTTGTATCAGAAAAAAAAACCCTCCTCAGAAGTCAGCTACATAAATATACCTCTGTGTATGTCTGTTTCTGTGTGCTCACTACACAGCATGAATGCTCAGCTTTGGCAATTAAAATAAACATCTCAAAACATCAGCAAAAGCTCTCATACTCAGCTACTAAATAATTTCCTATTTAATTTCCACATAGCAGATATTCATAAAAGATGCTAACACAGCAGTTAATTTGCTACACTGTTTTTCTTTAACAGTACCACAGGTTGTAAGCTTAACATTTTCCCCCGAAGGTCTAAAAATGGCTACAAACAATGCCCTGTGCTGGGCACGATTGTTATTATGCTACAAAAACAAGCAATCTTTAAGTCACTTTAAGTCACTGTGCAAGAGAAGAACAATGGGATACAATGGGAGTCAAACTGAAAATCTCCTGTGGTCAATGTCATTTTGTCTGTGTGTAGATATAAGATATGTTGATCAGCTTATACAAACGCATGTGGACATCCCTTTCTGTTTTATGTTCTGTGATTTTAAAGTTTGAGAATAACTTTTGAATCAATATGGAGAAAAGGTGATAGAGGTGCTCAGAATCAGAATTATTACTGGGATGAGATCAAAATCCCCAGAGCGAACGAGTAACTATATTTTATTTTAACTAAGATTTTTAATTTAAGGAAGAATGCTTATTATGCTTATAATTCAAACTCTGGTCATTGGTCAAACACTTTATTCACCCCTCAACAACCTTGTTCATGTAATCTTTTGTTGGACTATATGGATGTAACATGGGTAATTTTAAGCTGCTAGAAAAAAGCAATCAATATGTTTTTCTGGTGAGTCAGATATTATTTTTCCTGGGACCCTGTGGTAGATTAATCTGGCCACAGTTTACTCTTTTTTTAAATAGTTTTCAGTGGCTCAATCATTAGTGGAGAGTGGCCGCATCCCCACTAAACACATCGACTGAACGTTCAGGAATGGCCAAGCAAATTATATTAGACAACATTTCTTGACTTCATATTTCCTCTTATCACAAGACAAATTATCTTTCACCTCTGAAATAAGTATTGTAAGGATTTTCTCTGGCCCCAAAAGAAGTGTGTGAAAAGATGTCTAATATTTCTCCAATGATAGCTGAGCTAATCACATTAATAATAGATTAAAACTAAATCTGTCACAGTGCAGTCAGGTTTTCAGTTTGCTTCCCATGTAAGCTCGTGTTCATCAAAGTGCCATGTCTATACTTCCACATATTACTCATATAAACCTTCTAATCCTTACATAAAACCAGGAAGAGTTAGATTCCATTTCAAATCTGTCAATTCAGGAACCACATTATCATTCAAATAAACAAAAATAAATGTAACTTTTTTTACTTCAAACTGTCAGGAATAATGTCAACAAGATGGCATGAAAATATTTTTCAATGTGCTCAAAGCCTGAACCTTTCCACTGACATTCAACCCTTATTAACACATATTTAGTAATCAGCCAGGTACTGAGCGCTAGTCAACAGGTAAGGCTGATGTTTTGCTGCAAGATTTTATTACATTTTCTGAACTGATTGGATTAAAATGGAACGCAATCAGGACCTGGCTTTTAAGAGCTTGTGTTTTTCATATGTGTGTATCATTACGTACATCATTAGATTAAATTTTCACTTCAATGACTCCAAGGCAGCCACTTTGATTGTACCATTGGTGATCACGGTGGAAACAGTCTCTGTTTTTCGGCCAATGCTAATTTCCCAGAAACCTCCTAAAGCTCCCACAGAAGTTGTCCAAATGTGCTCGGCACTTTAAAAGTCTCTCGGTTGCATCTTCGGTTTCACTCTGCGAAGTTTGAACATTCACCCTGAAATCTTCCCTCTCAAAATACAAACAGCTTAGAAAATTCAATAGCTAAAACACCTAAAACATACTGTAATATTTACACCCCATAATAGACGTTTTTGTAACATTTGTTTTAGCAAGAACATACGAGAGGGGAAGAATAATTTCTATACAGCGGAAGTATAAATGTCTATGCATGTACAGTTAACCTCTGATTGTGTATATAATAGTTTTGTTTGTAGGTCATGGTACAAGGGCAAAAGTTGTAAGCAATATTGATTATTAATGAGGTGGACATTCTTCATCATATTGGTATTTTTTCTTTCATGAACAGGGTTGGAAAGTAATAGAAGACAGGGTGCTAAGTTTTTTTTAATTTACAAACTAAAAGTTGCAAATTACAGTTACAAATGTAAGTATTGGGTTGAACACTAACAATTTTCCCCAAAAAAATCTTGATATATTTTCAGCTTAGAGGAGATTCATGGTTTTCTTTAAATAATGTTTTCTGTATATTAACTAGATATATGAATAAAATAAAACAAAACACTGCTGTTGTCCTGAAATAGTTCTGGTGTTCTGTTATTAAACTGAACCCATATCATTCTGAAGAGACATTACTGGCTTTGCTAGAACCTAGCTAACATATCATTTATGTGTGTTGCCAGTTTAAGGCCCTTAAATGCTGCTACAAACAATGTTTACAAACCAATTAATCAGAATATACTATGAAATATCATCTAAATCTCATGAGCAGATTCAAATCTAGACTTTCATATACTTTTCTTTTTCACATCTTTGCAACATGTTCTCCAGAACTTATTTAAAAAGGTAATTACATTCTATTTCATTTTTATTGTCTATTTATTGTTGGGTTGTCTGATTGTAGATTGTGCCACCTGTACTGAACAATTGGTTGAATAAATAAATGAAACAGTAGCAGCTGTCTAGGCTTGATTTTATCATTCAGTTTTACATTTATTTAGAAAGTAATCAAGATGAAATGAAAGAATCTTCCCAACCCTGATCATTGAATTACATAGAGATGAGAGATGTATTTATTTATCAATAATCTAAGTCTTTTCAAGGAAAAGCAAGTCACCATACTCCTTGTATTGTGAAAGGACATTTACAGCCAGATATATATTCTTTCACTTTTTTGTTCTTTTTGTGCACAGACAGTCTTTTGGAAATGATTAAGCTTCCTGTTTCCTGTGCTGCTTCTCACTGTTGCCTGTGTATCACGGCCCTAGTGATAAATGTACCCGTCAGAAACCCCACAAACGTCTTGCTACTAATCATCGTATCCCCCACTCCTCCCCTCCCATTATCCCACCCAACGTGTTAAAAGTTTTGTTAAGTGTCTCTCTTCGTCTTGGGCTCGGCATCAGCAGTGAGTCATCCCTCCGCCCACCTGCCTCTCCTCCCCTCTTTTCCACTTCTCCTCTCTCCTCTTTTTGATCTCCTTAAACCTCCCCCCTTCATCCACTCTGCTGCATCCCTCCTCCCACACTTTGAGGATACAAGATTTTTGTTTGTGTGTGTGTTGTCTTGTGGTGTGTAAGAACTGTAACTGAGCCAATCTAATCCCCCCAGTTGTGTTTTCCCTCCCCTTCCCTGCGTATGTAGCCTAGCATGGCGAGGCGCTCATTCGCATGTGCGTATGATAGCGGGGAGGAGGCACGGCTGAAGGTGGCGCTGCCATGGGTAGGGACTGGGGCGGGGGCCCGCTTGGGTGGGGGTGTGGCTGAGGGTGGGCGTGGGCGTGAGCATGGGATGCTCTGGGTAGGGTGGAGGTGGCAGCTAGGTGGAGGGGGTGTGGGTAAGAGGAGGAGGTGGAGGAGGAGGAGGCCGGCTGGAGCTGGTAACTGGCTGCTGATGAAGGCCCAGAAGAAGAAGGTGTCGGGTGGGAGCTGCTGCCCCCTTTGGGTGGCTGCTGCGGAGGTGGGGTCTGGTTGAGCTGGATGGAGATGTCAGAGGAGACTTCCGAGGCGCTGCGGCCCCGCTGTGGTGGAGGCCAGGAGTCTGGATGGAGGAACTGACCGCTGTAGTCGCTGCAGTCGGACATGCGGGGGCGGTAGAGGGCGGGATGAGGCCTGTACAGCTCCTCCTCAGCATAACGCTTCATGAAGAGGTAAACGGACATCACTCCTGCACCCTGGATCAGAGATACAATGGTTACTGCAATGCCATACATGTTTTTCTCCAATAAAAGTGTTGGTGATTCCTCTAATGGAGTAGTTTTGTTTTTGGACCAAAAGCTGTGCTTATCCTCCTTCTATGTAGCATTTGGTTACTCTGTAAAAAGTACTTCAAAACCAGCTGAAAAGCAGTGCTTCACTGCCCTCTGTAGTTCAAAGTTTCGAGTCACCTCTGACTACTCACAGCATCCATGATGATTTTGGTTGGGCTATAACCACACCCAACAGTGATGTCATGTTGTACTGACACATCCTGCAGAACATTTCTAATTCACTGCAGCAAGGTGAGACATAATACCACTGAAGGTCATCACAAAAAAAAGAGTTTCTGGGGGTCTTAAGTCACTCCGCTTATTTTACACAAGTTCAGTTTTGTGGGGAAAAAACCCTGCATGGTCACCTGAGGGAACTTTCTAAAGTCTGAAAAAATCACCCTGGTGATGTCATCAAGGTAATCTAAGACTGAGTTTGGAGACTTTAAGTTTATAACAGATGGCAAGGTTTTTTAAAGACGTGGGCATGCAATTTACCATACATAAGCCAACTCATTTTAAGACGATTGTAAAACCCTGGAGAAGGTCTGGGTTCTTGTGGGTGCTTTCTAGTTTTTATTACCGTTTTTATGCTGCTTTTATGCTTGGAATGTGTGCATATTTGGCTTTATCCCTTGTTTTTTATCACTGCTGTAGGCACATCATATATTACAAAACATTTATTGTTCTGTTATGCTCTCATTATGTCTGATAATGTCTGATGTTCTTATCTATATTACTATGTTAAGAATATATTGGGTGGATACTTGACACATTCCTATACTTTCTTAAGACGAGTAAACATTTCACATTTTAAAATCAAATTCACAGCTTGAGATGGACAGAGAAGAGACTTCTTCCATCTATTTCAATCCATGAAAACTCATCGCCTGTATTACCACTGGGGATCAAAATGAGCTGCGCATTTTTCAGCAAATTCTCTGATGAAAAAAGCATTTATAAAACATCAGAATCAGCACCATCCTCCTCCCTACACTGCAAGACACCGCCATCAGGAGGGGAAAAATGTTAATAAAGCCACAGTAATTTTGCAGAGAGTTGACAAAAAGGCTTGGCGGTCCTTGGTGGAATGAGACATTATGAAAAATGTTTTCATGTTTTCACTCGGGCATCCACTGCATTTACAATTTTTTTCATGTTTTCACTCGGGCATCCGCTGCATTTACAGCTTATTCACTCTTCATCCTCAATATCAGTGCTACAACCATCTTTAAACTATAGAATCCTAATGAACGTGGTTGTCTATGTTGTGCGTGTGTTTGTGACAAATCCCACGTTTAGCAGCTTCAGTGTACATTAAAGGATAATGATGAAAACAAAAAAATGGACATTAGAAATGAAACAAAAGGAAGCGAATAAGAGACAAAAAAGAAAAAGAGGGGCGATACAATGAGAGAATGGAAGAACAGAGGAGATAAGAGAATAAAATAAAAAGAAAGAGACAATAGAGGATTAGAGCAGAAAGATGACAGCAGAGAAGACAAATGTAGAGGACAAGAGAAGAGGAAGAAATAAGATTATAGAAAAGGAGCAGACAGAAAAGAGAAGAAAAGGGGAGAAATACCACAAGATGGAGTGGGAAAGGAGAGGAGAAAAGAAAAGAGAAGAAGGCAGAAGAGAGAAGAGAGGAGATGAGATGAAAGGACAGAATGCAAGAGGAGAGGGAGAAGAGCAGAGCAGATAAGAGAGGAAAAAAATAGAGGGGAAGAGCCTGCAGAGGATTAAAGAAGTGAAGATAAAAAGAAAAAAGAAAAGACAAGATAAAAGTAGAGGACATAGAGAGAGAAGAAACTGGAGGAAGAAAAGAGAAAGGAGCAATGAAAGAGATAAAAGGGAGGAGTGAAGGATCGAGAAGGAGTAGCAGAGCTACCCCGCCACCCCCGCCCCCAGCGTGGAATATTCTGATGCATATGAAGCTGTGCTGCGACAGAGCTGCTGCCCTCAAGTATTCAAGCTATTAACATTTATGAATATTGATGCAGGCAGGATGACGGGCTCCTACGCAGGAACAAGTGTGTGTGTGTGTGTGTGTGTGTGTGTGTGTGTGTGTGTGTGTGTGTGTGTTTAGCTGTATAAGTCTGAATTTCAGCAATATACAAGCAATTTGTGTGTGTTTGTACACATGCTTTAGTGTGTTTAGCTAAACGGTGTTTGGTCGACATCCAAGACAGATTCCAAACAATCTGTGTGTGTGTGCCTGTGCACATTAACTCTTTTGTCAGTTACGTAGCGTCAGTAAATGTTAAGCATCAGTACATATTAGTGTCACTGTGAACTGCTCAGTGGGCATTTGTGTTTACACATCTTCAGTGTGTGTGTTTGTGTGTGTATTTTGTCCACGTGCACATTCAGTGTTATTTTTTTAAATGTGTCGTATTCAGGCATATTTCTGCCTTTGTGCACTTCCGAATGATCATGTGTTTGTGTGCATGCATGACTATATTTGAGTGTGTGTGTGTGTGTGTGTGCGTGTGTGAGTATTGTTATTCAATCACCTCTTTAAGAAGGAAGGAGGAGGCAGCGAAGGCAAAGGACCAGCCATAGCGGTAGTGGAAGAACTGCTCTGGCTCTCTGGGTCGGTTCATCACCTCGTCATTAATACTGGAGATATACAAGACCAGACCAACGACCAGACTGAGACCTGCAGACACACAAACACACACTCACACACATATAATATTCATACTGTTATTGCTGCAAATACAGAGGGTTTTACCCTCAGGAGGTCCTCTCTCCCAAGTATTAAACATTCATCTCTTGCAGAAGTAAAAGACACAATCTCTATCCATGGTGCTGATCCTGCTGTGTGCCCCAGAGCAGACACAGGCACTTAGGAACCTCTGTGTGCCTCATATACTGTATAAACTCCGTCTTCTGAGACTTGAGATGGCCTGCTTGAGGGACTCAACATAGTTGTGTGTGAGGACTTAAACAGAAAAAGTCCCTTAATTTATATTTTGGCAAACACATGAATGTTTGGAAAATACTGAGTATGTAGGTGGATAAATAAATAGTTTGTCATAAAACTTTTCATGGCAGACATTTTGACCACAGGTGGAACTGATAACATTAATAATGGCTACATTCAAGTTGCCATTAGGTGAGCTACAAGTTAGGTGAGCCAGTTCCAAGGTTGTGGTATTGTGTTTGCTCACTGACATAGCTTCCTGGGACACTTTCTAAGCCATTGTTAATGTTTTAATTATTTACACATGTGCTTTTTCTGCTTCGACTAGTCAAAATGTATGCTGTGAAAAAGTTGCATTGGAAAACACTGTAAGGCAAGCTAACTACAGTTGCCACCCTCTGTGAAGCAGCAGGCAATTGGATTTATAATGCCACCAGCTAAGCATCACATCTCTTTTTTGTTTACACACTTGATTTAAATGTTAACTCACATACATTCATGCAGAAAACATTTAATTGAACAATACTGTAGTTACACTTAATACAGTGAACTCAGTGTTTTGGGGGGCAGAGTCTTATATGCTTTCCTGAAATGACAGTGACATTTCAGTGGCGATTCTGAAAGGGCCGACACCTGAACAAGGTCTAATGTTGGTTTAATATGTTTTTAGTAAAAATGTGTACTAGATGAATTAAAGTGAGAGTGAAAAAGGTTTAATGCTGGAGACAAAGCAGACAAAACTAGAGCTGCCAGACCAGGTCAACCAACTGAGGAGGAAGAGGAAGAGAGATTATAACACTTGTTATTTTTGTCTGTTCCATTCCTCACAAATGTTTCACAACCCTACAAACTACAAATAACTAGAAAACCCGGAGGTGCAAGGCTAATGTTGCATTACCCTTGTTACCCTGTAATACCAGTCCCATTTGAATTGGTCTTTGGTCTCTTTGTTTTAGTTTGTGTGTGCGTGTGTTTCTGTTCTGTAGCTGGAAACGCTAATGATAACGTGTCCTCACTGTACTGTAAATAGGCTGTGAAAACCCCAACAACAGGCTGTGCTGTGGTAAAGAGATAAACAAGGACAGTCACACACACACACACACACACACACACACACACACACACACAGTAAACCCTCATTAGGAGTGTGTCAGTGCACCCTCCCCTGTCGACAGACTAAACACTGCAGCTGACCTCCAAAATCATCCAGAAGTGAAACTCTGACACACTAAACACAGCAAAGATGCTTTCTTTTAATAATCACCTTACATATCATTTTCTCTCAAAAAAGATCCCATATAAGTTAACGTGGTGTTTTGTTTTGTGTTATAATTATTCTATACTAAACAGAAAAGCAATAAATAACACTAACCTACATGGCTTTTCATTGGAAAATATGTTAAGGAGATTTAGGCTTCTGAGTCAGGGTGTCGCAGAGGCTCTGTGGCACTGC
The DNA here is from genome assembly GCA_029875015.1 of Lepomis gibbosus. Lineage (NCBI taxonomy): Eukaryota > Metazoa > Chordata > Actinopteri > Centrarchiformes > Centrarchidae > Lepomis > Lepomis gibbosus. Next base: position 27,748 of record JAPMOB010251474.1, read on the forward strand.
AGAGTGGATGTGCTCCTCCTCAAAATTGTAGCTACATGTCAGGGCTTAGGAGATCAGCATGTTAACCACAACAACAGGGATTGGTCAGTTCTGCTTGTGGTTCCCCCCTGTTTCCAATACTTGCACTTCACATATGAAGACAAAATAGATTAATTAAAAAAAAATTGTCTTTTCAGTAACATTATGAATTATAATTTGTGAGTCCGCAAAACCATTCCTAGAGCAAACTTTTCCTCAGCGGTTGACACTTTCTTTTATGAACTGAAAAACATTTTTCAGTAGCTAATGTTGTGGTGGTGGAGGTAATGACTGCTAGGAGAAGTTAACATTTTTCACAATGATCAAAGAAATGTTGTTTTGGGAGTTGTTCCTTCTGGAAGTCCAATTAGAACAACCTGTGCCAATGTCATTTACAGTTTGTTTGCCACAATTTCTGTGACCATTTTTCTGTCACTTTGTTGAATGAATGTAGGTAGGTAGTTACAGTACCTGAAGAGAGACAACACCACCATTCTTAATCCCACAAAACTAAAATTCGCTGGCTGTGTCTCAAATCAATGCCAGGCCTCCAGTATTCCAGTCCAACAAATAAGCAATTGTGAGGTGGGCTCTGCATTGTCACCTAATCTGGGGGCCCTTCCTCTTAGAGGGGTGCAAATCTAGACTTTATTATTTCAGTTAAGTGATGCATATTCCCTTTTACATTTTTGTTTAGGAAACCATAAACCTATTGACACACAACAAACCTGGGGCCAGGTGATATTTTAGCATAGTATAGCTGGCTTCTGTGGCTGGAGGAAAATAAAGTTATGTAAAAAAAAGTTAAAATAAAGTTAAAAGTTAAATAAAGTTAAATGAAACTGTCTGCAATGTGCTTGATGGGCACTTGTGTACTTCAGTAAACAGAGAAAGGTGATCTGCAGAATGGTAGTCAATACGCAGAGGTCATGCTGTATGGAGGGATGAAATAAGTGAATTGAGTGAAGTTTTTATAATGTTTAGACATGACACATTAATGCAGACATGCACAAACGCCCCGGGAGCTGCCTGCTGTCAACAGCAACAAGATAGAAAATAGAGTGTTAGCTGTTTCAAGAGAGAACTTTCATCTGGAAACTGATTCGCAAAGCACCATATGGTGCTGTTTGGAAATACCTGTTCAACAGTGAGATTATACACAGCTGTGTATAACGGAACTAATCAAAGCAGGAGACACAAAATCCTTAAGGAGGCATGCGTGAGGGATGGAAAGCTGAGGCATATGTCCTGGAAGAATTTATATTTTTGCCACAGGAAGTAATGTGATTTCAAATTTTGGAAAAACAAAAGAACAAGAAGTGGTACAGCTTTGATTGTGATTTGTGTTAAATAACAGACAAACTACTGAGCTGACTTATCTCATGCTATTTGTAATTTAAAAACTCTTTCATAGCTTTAATTTGCTCAAAGTATCATCACCCTGTCAATTTTATTGGCTCCAACAAAAGCTGAAAGTTGAAAACAAGGTCTAAAAGAAGAGGTAAGAATGACTCAGTAGGTACAGCCAGACAGAAGGACGGCCAGACAATGAAAAGAGCTCCACCTACAGAAAGTCAATCGGACAAGAAAATTATACAGAAATAATTGTTACATCCTGTTTGATCGGCTGATGATCTCTGGAGAAGGAATGAATATTATATATGTATTATAAAAATAAAGACTTCAAACATATCTAATTTATGTGTACCCAAATTATGTGGTAACAGTTTCCATTAAAGTTAACATGGAGGATAAATCAAACTGGAAGATGTAATGCACTGTATAGGCCATCAGGTGGCAACGTTGTGGCTCAATGCTCATCTCAGCAACAGCCTTCTGGACCTAATAGTGTGGGCACCACATGTGTATGAACGTGCACACACACACATTCACAGAGTGAGAGGGGAAAATCACCAGAGAAGGGAAAAAGGAAACAGAATTGGAGGAGAGAAATTTCTGGAGGAAGGACAGACGGGCAAAGTGGGAGGAAACAGCTGGTCCACAGCCACCATGTTGTAACCTCAGGGTGCACTGTGAACCAGCAGTTTTTGTGATGGGCAGCTTTCCTAACCAAAGTACGCACATGCTGACTGAGACAAACAGCACAGTTCTTGCTGCAAAATACCTCTGATTTCTGTGTTTTTCTCCAACTCCCCTCCTGTGAGTGAAATAAGTGCAGCGCTTTGCCTTTGAAAAACATTATCTTTTATGGTAAACAAGAAAAAAGTGTTGAATAAAAAAAGCTTAAAGTAAGTGTTGTCATTTTGCTGTTTCAGAGGAGAAAATGGCATGCATTGATTTCTGCATTTTATCTTCTTTGTGCTGTGAACCATCAGACAGAAATCTCAGACTATTTCTGACAGAGCATATGCTTTCATTCCACTCAGAAGCTGCCAAGCAATTACTAGTTGTTGAAATTACTTCTGAAAGTGAGAGACATGACACGTATGTATAAAAGCATTTCAGGTGTATTCTCTGATTCTGTTTTTGCACTTAAGCTTTTCTCTAAAAATAAGAACAGTGCTCTCACATCTTTGTAAGATGATGTTGCCAGAGTCTTTCTTTGTTTCTCTCTGTGTGCATAGTCATTCAAATAAGTGTTGTCAAATAAGTTTTGTCAAGCTAAAAACATTTGTGTTATTTTTATTAAGCTAATTTTTGTGTAAATTTACACAATTTGTCACATTTTGCCAAAATGACCTTATATCATATTCATGAAATGTGAAATGTCAAATCACCACATATGCCATGTCTGTTTATAAACTTATTTTTTGTGATATATATGAAAATTGCATCATCATATGTCCTCATGTCTTATATGAATGGGTGCGTGTGTGTAGTGCATGCATGTGTTTTTTTCCATCTTGGCTCAGTGACATTCCTATGACGCCATGGTTATCACGCTTGTCCAAATGTCCGGTCAGCAGTCCACCATGCTAGGCTAGCATCTGTGAGGTAAAGCTCCCTCATGCAAAAAAAAAAAGGATGAAACAGGAAGGTGATGTCATCCTGTCAGCTCAGAGAAAAGAGAGAGAGACTAATGAGGAAAAAAAAGAAATCCCAACAACCACTTCATCAGCCGAACGCTCGACCCTGCCCTTGAGGTAACCGACCAGAAACGTCACCCAGCTGTCCTGCAGCGACGCGAGGAAAGGATGTCACCCTGTTGGCTGCACTTCCCAACAGGACTCTGATACAAATGAAACAGAAAGCTCAGTGAGAAATTTCACAGCTCTCTTTCAGCAAAGTGGCAGAGAAAACTTTCTTTAGTTCAATTTTAATCCTCAGTGAAACAGCAAGATGGTTTACAGGTACAAACTTTGTTTTTAAAGAGAAAGTTGTCTTTTTTTTCTTTGTCTTTTTTCAATCAATTTGAAGCACAGCGTGCTTGTAAACAAAGTCATGTAGTTTTAAATGTAGCTCATTTATTAGACAGCTTTTTAGTCACCAGTTTTATTGTTAGCAACATGCTTCAGGAATTAGAAAATTTCCACTCATCATGACAACACTAAAATCACACTTGTCTCCGAGCCTAAAATAAGCTGATGGACTACTGTGATGGACCATTTCTGACAGTAATAGTGAAGCTGTTACTCTACCTAAAATCTCTAAAACACTCACCCCATGTATACTTGAAAGGTGGATAAGAAAAGTTTGCAGCCTGCTCTTGTACCAAACAGTGGCTGTGGTAAACATTATGTCATTTTCTGGAAACTTAAGAACACTGCAAATTAAACTAGACATCTCTCAAAGCACTGCAGCAGCACAATCCATTTCTCATAAACATTCATTGTTTTTTTTTCTGTAATCTGACTAAATACACTAACTTTTTTCAAAATTAACCATATGAAACATTAACACAAGGCTGAAGCAATGGTGAATCGTAGGTGATGTTGAGATGTAGAGAGGTTTTTCTGTGAAAATGTTTCTTCTATTATGCTTTGATGTGTGCACTATGAAGCCATTTCTGTCCTTTGTGTACTTCTACTCCTTTGTGTGCCTTCTATTAGATGTGTGCCAACAATAGTTGGTTTGCCTGTTATGTGAATAAGGAATATTGGTGTTTGGCCATAGCGACTATTTTAGACCCTTTGGCTGCAGATTTTGGTGTCTGGTTTTGGGTTTTCCTGTGTGTGTTGTTGGGGCATAACATGTTCCTTTCTAATATTTGCAAGCCTGTTTCAAAACCTGCATTGTTTACGTCAGTGTCTACTAAGTTGCAGTCTTATTCTTCCCTTTTGCTGGCCAATAGCTATGTTTTTTGGCACATTACCAGCACAGACTGTTGTTTCTTTGAAACCACCGGCAGGAATATATTGTTCTTCTTGCACCCTAATGTTTTCTTGACTGCTTCTACAGTCCTGATGAATTAGGATGCCCTTTCATATCTTTCCTCATGCATGTGAATGAGGTAAAAACACATGTCCTGCTGATAGAGACATTGATCCATACCTAATTTCACAGAGTACCTTTCATTTTTATCTATAAGTACAAGTCCCTCCTAAATTCCTTTCTGTCAAATGAGATGAAACCAAGTGGGAACCTCAAGGTCTTAAAAGTGAAGCCAATGCAGAGAAAACTGAATTCTTTCTAATGGCCAAGGGGGCAACTCCACTGGTTGCCAAAAGACGTCCGACTGCATTACACTTAATTGCAAAATGACCCTACTCCTCACTTGATTGCCTGGTTGTTGTTCTTGGGACACCTTTCCATCAGATGTTGGAACCTTTCCGTGGAGATTTGCTCCCATTTAGCCTCAGTAAGGGTCCGAAACTGATGTTGGTAACAAGAAAAAGTGATGCACACAATCTCAAATCTCACAAGTGGGACTAACTGTGATTTCAAAGGTCTGGCTTACAGTAGTGTGGTGTGTTCCAGTTCATCACAAAGGTGTTGGATGGGGTTGAGGTCAGGGCTCTGTGCAGGCCAGTCAAGTTGTTGAACACAAAACTGGGAAAACTATTACGGAGCTGGTAAAGCACACAAGGGCATTTCGAAACAGGAAGTTAAAAAAAATCACTGAGCATTAAGATTTCCTTTCATTGAAACTTAGGAACCCAACAAAAACATGAAAAACAGCCTTAGACCAAAATAATGCAAAAGTATGTATGTGGCCATACGGTGTAATTTGGATGAATTTAATTCCCTGGAAGGCAAGTCTTTTCTTAATTAAAAAAGGTAGTTTAAGAATGCTAAATTCCCGTGCCAAGTTCTTGTCAGTTTATACAGAGAAGCAATAGAAAGCATCCTGATGTGCACGGCTCAGAACCAGAGGGATCTGCAGTGGGTGATTAAAATTGCTCACAAGATCATTGGTACCCATCTCCTGAGCATCAGTGATGTCGGTGAGGTGTCTACGCAGAGCCCAAAGGATGTCAAGGGGCAGTATACACAGCAACCACACCCTATTCCCCCTGCTGCCTTCTGGGAAGAGATATAGAAGTTTCAGCTGCAGAAAAGTTTTTCCCCCAAGCTATCAGACTTTTAAACTCTAATTCATTCTCAGCACTGCTCCACTGAATATATCTGTTTACTATTTTATGATTGCTCTTGTATCGCCGATACAACAGCAGAAAAGAGTTACAAACATAATTTCACCTAACAACCTTTTGTTGTATGACAAATAAACCTACCTTCTTCTACCTTATTTGTTTAAATAGATTCTGACAAGCGGGTCTATAAAGACAATAAGTGTGATCAAACATTTCATCCAGTAACTTTCCACTCAATTGAGGCTTTCAGCTACGTGGCTGGAATAAAATTTGACTCCACTGAAGGCTGGTGTCCAGTCCACTCCAGAGAGATAATGGGAGATTTTTGGCTAAGACAAAAAAGGTGTCATCGTAAAGAAAACCAACCTCCTCATTACCGACTCTCTGGTTGAAGTGTCAAACTACAACAAAGTCGCTTTCCAGACTATTTGGTTTAAGTTTTAACTTTTTACCAAATGCCTGCAGTGAAACATCAAATCTCTGCTGCCCTGTAGCTTCCACAGCAAAGAGCAATTATTTGGAATTAAATCCTGTTCACTGTTCAGCCAGCAGCAAGTACAAGGTAAGGTCTGACAAGCTGTCAACTGGGAAAAGGAAAGAAAAGCTGCAGAGTGAGTCTTCCATCCACTGAGATGTCTTTTTATCATTAACCTTGAAGAATGTTGCCTTTTAACAAGCTCACTTCTCTTCTGCTGCTCTTCTTCTGCTCTGCTGCTTTTTAACATGTTATTTGAGTTGATAGGTGAGGAAGGAGTTTGACACTTTCACACAGATCTTATTCCATACCTCTGCCTTTTTGCCTGCTTCTACAATCCTGAACTATGGTCCAATGGCTTTCCCAAAGATCCTGCAGTGATAGTTGTTTAGATAACAGAGAGTGTTTATCATCCAAACAGATAGGAATCAATCCAGCAGGCTTTCGTTTCTCATACATACATTTATGTTTTTCAAATCAAAGTGCCATGGTTGCTGTTCTGTGATATACTGAAAAAGTTAACACATCCCATTTTATCCTCCAGGTTTACACACAGGCATCCATAAATTCTTTGCCAGTGCTGGGAAAAAATACCCAAACACTGCATTCTTGTTTCAAAAAAGATCATTTGTTTCAAGAACAAGTAGTTGCCCTTCGAGGGAACTCGAACTGCATCGGTGAAGACACTATGGGAACGCCTTAAGGTGTGACAGGGCTGAACTATGAATGAAACTACTCCAATTCTATTGGTGTTGCTAAAAACAGGTAACATGTGTCGGCGTAACCGGAGGCATATATAAGCACGCCGGAACACCAGGCTCATTAGCTTTTTTCTATTCAGCAGGCTCTCTGGCTATTGTTGGAAGCTCCAGTTCTAGAGAAGAATTATCCTACCTGAGAGAAGAGAATGTCATTTCGCCAGTGTGTTCACCCTTGCCCTCGCTTCATCACGGACGGTGATTCACATCAGCTGTGTGTTTCCTGCCTAGGTCTGCCTCACGCTCAAGCAGCTCTCGAGGGGGCTGCTTGCGTCCACTGCGAGGCTATGTCCCTGAGGGTTTTGAGGTCCCGAGTGGCTCTCTTCACCAGCGACGGTAGGATGCGCTCCCCCCGTGGCTCCGGTCCCGCGGTCGCTGAGGCGTCACGCCGGCTGCAGTCATGGGGGTCCCAGTGTGAGCTCGACGTGGATGTCGGGACGGCTGAGGCCCTTTCCCGCTCCTCATCAGCCGGCCCCGTTCCCTCTCTTTCCCCCCCGGGAGCCCGCCTAAGGGCGGCTTCTACTGCCGGGGAATTGAGTCTGGGGGACCAGCGCGGTCTGATTCTGAGAATTAGATGTGATCAGCTTCGTGGAAGAGGATGATGTCCGGGAGTCACCGCAACATCAGACTGCGCCCAGCTACCACGAGCTGTTGGAGGTGGTGACGCGGGCTGTGGCCACGCTCCATATCAATTGGCCGCAGGCGGCGCAGGAGCCCCGGGCCGGGAGCTGGCTTGACGAGCGTTTCCTGCCACAACATGTGCCACTCCAACGCCGCCCCTTGCCGTTCTTTCCGGATTTACATGATGAGTTGTGTAAATCCTGGGACAGGCCCTTCTCGGTGCGTTTGTCTACGTCCCGTATCCAGGACTATAGTAACGTGGCAGGGACTAAAGACTTGGGCTACGGGGCTATTCCGCGGGTTGAAGAGGCATTGGCAGGCTACCTCTCGCCCGCCCTAGCCTCCTCCCTCAAGAAGCCGGCGCTGCCCTCTAAACAGTGGCGAGTTACCTCTGACCTGGTGGGCAAGGCTTACGTTGCGGCGGGCCCAGCTGGGGCGAGCCTTCACACCATGGCGGTCCTGCAGGCCTACCAGGCGGAGCTCCTCCAAGACTTTGACTTGGGCAGGGGGCCCTCTGAGGAGGGGGTAGCAGAGCTTCGCACAGCCACTGATCTGGTGCTCCGGGTGACAAAGTAGACGGCCCGCTCCGTTGGCCGTTCCATGGCGGCTCTGGTGGCAACAGAGCGTCATCTCTGGTTGAACCTGTCGGGGATTCAGCAGAAGGAGAAGAATTTCCTGCTGGATGCTCCTCTCTCTGCCTCGGGCCTGTTTGGGGATGCTGTGGATACGGTGGTCTCCAAATTTCAGTGCGCTAAAACTCAGGGGGAGGCGTTTGAGCGTTACCTTCCCCGCTGGCCGGGGGGCCAGGAGGGCGATGGTGCGAGAACGGTGCTCTAAGCCTTCTTCGAGACTTTTAGCTTGGCCTCTCGTGATCCCCCTCAACAAACCCGGGACACGAGGCGGCGCTTTCACACACACCCCAGTGAAGACGGATCTGAGGACCGTCATTCAGTCTCGGCTATCTCCGGGGAAGAGCTCCTGAGGTCTCATTCAGGGGGGCCCACCATCGTGACACAGGAGACCGACCGAGGTCCTCTCCTTTATGGAGGCGTAGGCTCAGGGCGTTGTTTCCCGCCTTTGCGGCACTCGGGGCACGCCAGCCTACATCGAGCTCTCACCCATCTGCCGCCTCGAGGGGCCACGGTCGAGAGCAGCCTGAGCTCGCGCAGGCCCCGAGGAGCTGGTTCTGCTGGCGGATTTCGCAAAGGCACGGCGGCGTGCCAAACTACAGCGAGCTTTCACCGATCTGCCGCCTCGAGGGGCTGCAGTTGGCAGCAGGGAGCTGCTCAAGATCCACTGCTGCCTTCTCGCAGGGGACGGCTCAGGCATCAAGTGTTGCTTTCCCGCCGCATCGGTACTCGGGACACACTGGTAGCCGGAGAGCGTACACCGATCTGTCCGCCTCGAGGGGGCGCTGTCGAGAGGAGCCTGAGTTCGTGCATGACACCATCCACCAGCCCCGCAGGGCTGGTTTCGCTGGCAGAGACACGGCGGCGTTTGGAACACGCCAGCCTTCAACGAGTTTTCACCGATCTGCCGCCTCGAGGGGCCGCAGTCGACAGCAGAGCGAGCTCACGCACGGGGATTTCTCAGCGAGTCTACCCTGCCGTTCACCCGCTTCCCGAGAGGCTGGTTCCGCTGGCAGATTTTGCAGAGGCATGGCGGGGCCTAGCGAATATCTCCCCCTGGGTCCTACGCACTGTAGTAGTTGGCTACAGGTTCCAGTTCCGGGTCCACCCCCCCCCAGCTTCAACAGGGTGGTCTGGACTGCGGTGCGTTCGGACCAAGGACTGGTATTGGAACAAGAAGTTTGCGCTCTGTTGGAAAAGGGGGCCATAGAGATTATTCCTCCGCCAGACAGAGAGTCCGGGTTTTACAGCCCATACTTAGTTAGTTAGTTAGTTCCCAAAAAAGACGGAGGACTGCATCCATTTTTAGATCTGCGGGTTCTGAACCAGTCCCTGAGGAGATTCAGGTTCAAAATGCTCACCATCCCCGCTATCGTGAGTCACATCCAATCGGAGGATTGGTTTGTCACGATAGATCTCCAAGATGCTTATTTTCACATCGCCATCCGTCCCTCTCACAGGAAGTTCCCTGAGGTTTGCCTTCGGGGACGTGGTTTACCAGTATCGGGTTCTTCCGTTGGCTTTCCCCTCGCATGTTCACCAAATGTATGGATGCGGCTCTGGCCCTGTTGAGAATCCAGGGCATCCGCATTTTAAACTTCATCGACGACTGTCTCATCTTAGCCCAGTCTCGAGATCTGGCAGTTCGACATCGAGATGTCGTCCTTGGGATGAGCGGGGTGAAGCTAGGTCACGCCATCACTGTGAAAGGGGCTGCGTCTGTACGCCTTTCCCCCAATCGCTCTGTTCCCAGGGATCCTGGAGAGGGTCCGTCGGGATGGTGTCAGTCTGCTATTAGTAGCCCCGTTCTGGCCGGCCCGAGTTTGGTTCTCGGACTTGGTAGCACTCCTGGACGGCCCGCCATGGCAGGTCCCTCTGACGAGAGACCTGCTGTCCCAAGCGGAGGGCCTGATTTTCCATCCTTGCCCGGCCCTGTGGCGTCTGTGGGTCTGGCCCCTGAGGGAGCGCAGTTCCTTGAGGCGGGCCTGACGGCAAGAACTGTCGAGACTTTACTCAGCTCCAGAGCCCCGTCCACGAAACGGATGTACAGCCTGAAGTGGAATGTTTTTTCCACCTGGTGTAGAGAACGTGCTGTGGACCCAGTCAACTGCCCGGTAATTGCACTGTTGGAGTTCCTCCAAGGAACGTTTCTCTGCTGGCTTATCCCCATCCACACTCAAGGTGTATGTAAATGTAAATGTAAATGCTCCGTACTTGTATAGCGCCTTTCTAGTCTTTTCGACTACTCAAAGCGCTTTTACA
>JAPMOB010251475.1:0-32321 GCA_029875015.1 Lepomis gibbosus
GTGTGTGTGTGTGTGTGTGTGTGTGTGTGTGTGTGTGTGTGTGTGTGTGTGTTTCAATTGGGATTTAATTGACAGGAAGATTAAAGCTCACTTCTGAGAGCCCCCTTTTTCAGGAGCAGCCAAGTTGAAGGAGTCTGGTCTCCAGCGTCTGCCCAAAGTTTGGGGTGCTGCACTCAAGGTTAGCGCAGGCACCCCGCTGAGTGTGCGCTGTCTGAGATGGGTCCTACTTGTTGGACATTCATTATCAAACTCTGTTTGCTCCTTTCATCTGCAGCTCTCTGCAGCACTCAACGTAAACTACAGAGGCACCTTGCAGCTTGACATCTCTCCATTCACTCTGTACCTTAAACAGCATGCTGCCACATCAAAGAGCTGCGGCTGCCTTTGATGTTGCAAAAAGAAAGAGCTCCAATGATCTACTAAAAACCAATGCAACTTTCTGGAGCCTTGATTTATTCATTTACTATCTCTAGAAGTCTGGAGTTAGTCTCTAGAAGTCCAGACAGCAGACTTGTTCTTTGGAGAAGTTGAACGGTGCTCTTTTCAAAATGAAGTGAACTGGTAAAAAGACAGTCTACGACCTTTTAAATTGCCATGGTGGGGTTTGTGTTTTCAGCATTACATTTCCTATGTTGAGCAGCATATGTTATACAGGTGAAGGGAACACTGAGTTTCAGGTTTAAAAGGCAAATATCCATAAAAACATAGGTTAACATGTCCCTTCATAAAGGGTTTCATATTGATGGGCGCATTAATGAATAAAAATAAAAACATGACTGTGACAGCCTTGACTGGGGACATTTTCTGATTCTAGCAAATTATCACTAATACTGTAAAACTTCAATTAATAGTCGAGTCCTAAATAGCCACCTACCTCCTTTACTGGCTTGTGTGGGAACACATTTTGACAAATAAACGCCTGGTCTGGTTTTAATAGAAGTTCTTTGCATGTATAAAACCTCCTAAACCTCACTGGGTCGCCTGCTTTAGCTTAATGTACAAATATTAATAATTAATTGTATTAATAATACAAATATTAATGTTTAAACGTATGACCAATATGTCAGTATGAACATGCTACACATAGTTAAATCAGTTAGATTTGTCACAATACAATCGTTCAGTTCATTTAACAGAAACAACAAGCCCTAAAGTCTAATTCTTAGTGATTAGAATTACCGGTGCAATCGGCATGATATGAAAAAGTGCCGACTCCTGTTACCTTTGAAGGACTTAAAGGTTCAGTGTGTAAGATTTAGTGGCGTCTAGTGGTGAGGGTTGTGAATTACAACCATAGACAGTACATTACTGGACGAAGCCACCCCGCTGATTTGAATGGACAGCAGAGAAGCCAGTTTTGGAAATACTACTACAGGGCTACTTCCTGTTGGCACCAGCGTCTACTGCGCATGATCGCGCAGCATAACCGTGGTTTGATGACATAGAACAGCGGCAGAAACACCGTAATTCTGGTAGCTGCATAGCTGCGCCAACAAAAAGTCTCATAGCTCAGAGTGTTTATCTGACTCGGATCATCACTGTTTAATCAGCCCACCAACGCGGCATCACTGATGGCCGAATAGTCTTTTTAGATTCACTGAGTTTATAATCCAAGCAATACGGTTACATCTGTCATGTACGACGCGATGTCACAGGGTTTTCATGTGATTTTTGGTCCTACATGGAACCGTCTTTGGTCGGCTTCACTGTTTCAACTGTGGCTTAACCCCTTGATTACAACACTCTGTCCACTCTACTACTGCCCCCTAACCTTTCAAAGAGGGTAGGACAGCTACAGTGGCTGACACAGCAAAAAGGTGTCTTTTCTGAGACAGCAGAAAGTGGCCAGTCAAAAAATTAGGTTTCTTTAGGTAGATTTATTAAGAAATGATATTTACTGAATTATTCAGTATAACATGGAAAATGTAAGCCAATAGTGTGAAACACTATCACTGTTTCTGCACCACAGTCCATTATAAACCACATATTAAATAAAGTTTATACAAACATTGACAGGGGAAACACGTTCATTCTCTCTGTGATTATGGACCCTCGCCAAAACTGCCCGCCCACAATAATATCTGGCCCACTGCCAGATTATACATAATAATAATTTATATCAAAATATAAATAAATACTGATAGCTTTCCTTAAAAATAGATCTCAGTCATGACGGCAACAGTTACTCACATAATCACTTCCTCTTTAGTGGTTTTGCCTACAAAATAAAAGCATGAGAAGCTTTTTTACTGTAATCTTCTATTTGAAGTTGAACTGAGCTTTTACGTTGAAAAACTCTGAACGACATTAAAAGAGTCTGTAGGTGCTTGACACACCTCTAAAGAGCCGACAGAAAACGTGATTCCCCTAAATGTCCCTTGCCTGGAGATACTGAATAAATGCAAAAGTGTCCGTAGGTTGATGGATGCAGCTCAAACTCCGAAACAAAAACAGTGAAGCACAAGCATATGCAGAATTCATTTGTTGAAGAGAAGAAAAAAAATCAATGTCCAAAGGTGGGATCAAACCCTGACTCCATGGGTTAAGTCTTTCACCTTACTAACTGAGCTAACCAAACAACATACTTTAGCAATGTAATATTATGGTTTATATTTTCATCCACCATTTAGTGGTGGAAGCTACTGCTCTGATTAAACACTTATTTGCAGACCCCTGTAGTATATTATATGTATAGTATATTATTACTACTTCTTCTTCTTCGAACGTACGTATTCAACATAGTGATGAGTGTCTGTACTGCCTGAATTCTACCAGAAGTACAACAAGAAGAACTTGGTGACAAAACCATAGACTGTATATAAAAACGCGAAATGCGCTCTGTAGAGCTATTTGTCTGTTTTCAGCTACTGTAGAAACATGACATACAAACATAATGGTTTATAATATAAGGTCTTTACACACCACTGAAAACATATTTATGGATCTTGTATTGCATTTCTGTTGATAGATCCTCAGAAATATTACACACTGAACCTTTAAGTCCAAATGTGTCCCTTCCTCGATTGTTTATATTCATTTACTCTGTAATTGTCCACCAATCAAAAGAATCAAAACAGCTTTTCATAAAAATTAATCCAAGCTATGAATCCTGTCATGCGAAGTCCATCGCTCTCTGTCTGCTAACTTCTGCCACACTTCTCTCATTCTGCATTTCTACATTTACAGAAATCATATTTGTTTTAAGACTTTAGCTGCTTATAAATACAACAATTTACACATTTATATAACAATGTCAAGAACATTAATAACAATATCCTCAATGTCTTTGTTTTAAAGTTTTAACTATCCCAGGTTAAAGGTTTACATAGCATCCAGTAATGCATGGTAGCATAGTAACACAACACCCTTGACAATGACAGTGCTTGGCTTAAACTTTGAGAATTGTTTAAATATTACTCTGCCTCTTGGGTACTTGAAGGATAAGGCTGGTGTCACTCTTTAGTTCTGTGAAAGTAAATGAATCTCATCAAAGACCAAACCATCTCTAAATGCTATCCCATTTCCCTCACCTGTCTATGGGTCTCAGCCCCATGTGCATTTTTTCCTACTGAATATGTAAATCATTAAAAAAGGGGTAAAAACAAAACAAAAAAAAGAATTAGTAATTTCCTAAAAAAAAAAAAAGCTGGGCAGTAACAACTTTATTCAAACATGAATAAATTGTGCATTTGTTGGGGACTATTTTTAGCAGCAGATTAATACACAGATGCTAGTTTGTTGCAGCAGGACAGTGTATGTAGGATTGACTCAAGATAAACTACAGCTGCTGTGTTACAATTCATGAACATGTCAGCAGGTGCAACAGTGTGACTCACTGATGGTTCTTAATAGTTTATGGACAACATTGGAGCTCTATGGCATAGAGGAATAAGATCAGGATTCAGGATTTGGATATACCTGTATAAAGAGTAATAGACAAGAATCAATTCCTTGATGTTGGTCTTTTTGTGGGATTCATTTACAATAAGGAAAAGATTATTGAATATCACCTGACTTATCCTTTAATTAAAAACAATGAAGTGCAGCCAAGTTGTTAAAATCTGTGAGAGATACAGTATATGAGGAAGTAGTCACATTTTCTTTGGTTTTAGAATAGATCACACTCACCCTGACATATGCACATGCATACAAACACATAAAACCAATCTATCTAAAGGCAATCAACTTAACATTGTTTGTCTTTTTCGTCTCAGTATTGAAGTGTGTTGCTTTTATCCTAAAATGACCTTTCTGTTGATGACAAATGTGTTTTTGCTCTGCTTTTCCCAGAGTTTGGTACAAATGGCTGGTGAAGATGAAAAATCTCTCCCAGACACAAATGGCCCTTTTGTGGTTCAGTTGCCTATCATTAATCTGAGGGAAACAGGCAAAAGCTCTATTTGGTATTTTTTACTTGCAGTTCATGTTGAGCTACTTCCATATTGACTCCAGCTCTCAGCTGTGGAGGTGGTCACATGTTATTTCTCCATTAATTTGCTTTGTTTATAAAGGGATTTCTTTTTATATAAAAATGCTTTAGGAATATTTGGAGGTCATGGGATTAATGGTACAAGCACCGCGCATGAACAGCAAAATATTGAACCAATAGATGAATGACACCAGGCCCCGTGGTCATCACAGCATCAGGGCTAAATAAAGCATCCTCTGCCTCCAGTGCCAGCTCGGTGATTATAGGGTGGAGTTAATCTTGCTGATTATAATTTCATCAGATATAACAAGGGGAATGTCAACAGTGAAAAGTGACATTTAATGCAAATGGCTGCTGGGTCAGTGACACCGAACTTTAGTACTTTGTCAGCTTGTTTCCTAATTGAATGAACTTGACAATAAAGTAAGTGTTTTATTTTTGCCCTTCTCTTTCCACACATAAAAGACTGCCATGCCAATTAGCTTTAATTCTCCCTTTCCCCTCTTTCTTTTCATGCTCTTCAGTAGGCAGGAACCAGCATATTCCGATCATTTGCATTATCCAAAGCAAATCTGCTTTGAAGTTCTGAGATTCGGTAAGAAAAAGGATCCACTTATCCCACATGAAAAAATGTTCAAAGCTTATAAATTCACTGGAACAGATGTACATTATCATTGGATTTGCCTTTTTTCCCTCTTTGCTCCTGTATTGGTAATAGACTACCTCATGTCCTTCTCATCCCTTAGCGTTTAGCATCTTGCCTTTACAGAAGCTAGCACCCTGCTGTGCCAATTCGCACTTCAAAGCTCTGTGCCTATCTGCTGGAAACAAAGCACACAGCACATATTATGGCAGCCTCTCATTTCCTCACATTTAAGTCAATATCCTTGCTTTTTTGCCAGTGACAACACAGAGATAGGGTTTATTTCTACCCAAAAGTCCTTTCCCCTGCACCCCCCCCCCCCCCAGTCTCCCAACAACACAAATAAAACATGGCACACATGCACAGGAAAGGTTTATCCCATTATAGTCCCGTCTGATGTTGAATTTTTCCGTGACAGTCACCAAGCTCACAGTTCATGGCTCTAAACGTAAAAAAGCCAGCAACATGGCTATTATTCTCTGAAAAATGTAACTAAATGAAATAAAAATAAATGATGAATGTTTAAACTAGTCATTTAGTCTTTAAATTACTAAAAGAAAGCACTGCGTTCAGCCAAATCCAACTGTTCTTATTGTTAAATATCCGATTCCAACGGTGAGTCGATGTGGCACAAAATGCATACTGTAATTGAAGTAGGTCAAAGAAATCGCTCACTTCTTTACAGCTATTGTCAATGCTGTTTACACCGACGAGATTAAGTGAATGTCCAGCACAAGGCACGTAATGAATCAGGGGGTTTACTTTTTTCACATCCGCCTGAAGGCCGTTATATTTACCGCCCATGTTACTGACGTTGTCATAACTTTGTCCCCGGCAATTTGACAAGTCTAACCCCAGATGCTGAACCATTTTAATTACACATTCAGCAAGACTTGCTCCAGTGTGGCTGTGAATAGGCTCAAAACCAATGAATCTCTCCACCACATTCCCTTCCTCAATGACAAATCTAAAGATCAATGTCAACTGGTCAACATGCGACAAATTTGGGGTTGAATCTACAATGACTGAAAAGTACTTGGCTGCAATCGTTTTTTTACTTTCTCACCCATTAAGCAAATGAACTCCTCACACACAGTAGATGACAGGTATGACGTTGTCTCTCATCCCTTTTGACCATACTCCTCTATGTGTTCTCTTAAAAATGGATCGAACTGTTCCAGAAGTCCAAGGTAATTGCCATTACTTGGTGAGGCCAAAAGTTCATCATCGCCCCTAAATGCTAGGCTTCTCTCGCTCAAATATTTGTTTACAGCCACAACACACCTTAAGACCTCCTTCCAATATTTCCCCTCTGCATCAATCTGTCGCCGTGAAGCGTCCACTGTGCCCACATTTTTTGATCTGCGCAATAAAGCCAGCATGCTGTGACTATGGTTTGCACTTTTCTTGTGGTCGATAATCCGCTCAGGATGTTTCCAGTCACAGCAACCCGGACGTAAAAACATTTTGTTGTGAGGACAGCAGGCCTCGCAGTAAACCATACCTGCTGATGGTGAGTAAATTAACCACTCTCTAGACACTACCTCGATATTTGGGAGGCGACAATGCAATAAATCATTGGTAAGTGACTGCGTTTTACCTCCAATTCCAATGTCCCACATGGATGCTGGGTATTTTGGCGCCCTATTCTGAAAAGCTGCAGGACCTTAAGAAATGGCCACTTCTCAGACATTCTCCGTGTTGTCTCCCAATAGTTGAGGGTCTGCTGTGATGGTAAAATCCTCCAGCGACTGCTGCTGCTTACCCGGCCATTGTGTAATATTGCCATCAACCTCGTTGTCCTCATCATCATCCTCGCTGCTCTCTGTCACCTGGTTCCCACCTTGGCTCACATTAGCCGCTGCATCTTCCTGAGCCGTATCAGTTGAGCAGACATTAGCTTCAATGCTAGCACATATGTTAGCTTCGGGGCCGGTGCTAGTTCACATTACTTCTGCTCCTGCTGGTGATGTGTCTTTCCAAACAACACAGCTTGCGACTGCGGGCACATTATGAATCGTGGCAATGTGCCGTGATTGTTTTTCTTTTTTTAGTTTTCGCTTAGCACAACCGTTTATCTGATGCCTGTCTATTTTGAATTAGTCTGATATGATAGATTGGGCGGCACTGTGTAATTGTGGAATGGACCAAGATTGGGGGGGGGGACTTACACCAAATCACAATTAATTCTTTATATTTAAATACTTAAATATATCTATATTACCTATTGTATAGTTAATAAATTTATTTATTTATTTATTTATTTAAAATATGACAAATGTTTTAAAGGTCTGGTCATTGTTTTAATGATTTGGTGCCCCCCATTGGCTGGTGCCCCTGGGCACTCACCCAGTGTCACATATGGGTAATCCGGCCCAGCAGTAAAGTAAACTTAAAGTTAAATTGACTCTTTTACCACACATAAAACATGGCTTAACAGCAATCACATTTAACAGAAGCATAAAATTCGGCTTAATAGTAAGTGTCAAGATTAGTTTATTTGTTAGTCACCATTACTAGCTTGAGCTTTAGCCTATATGGTAATACACAACACAACTACAATCAGCCTAGCAGCTAGCGGACTTTTCCTCTCCTCATAGCTAAACAAATTACTATTCTTAGTATTTCTTCCTCACCATTGGTTAAGTTGCTGCATCTCCCGACACAATACCGCGGTTGAATTTCCACCCTGAATGGCCTTTATTGAAGCAACAGCTGATAGTAGCAGAGCAACCAGCTGCTTCATGTGGAGTATTTACCATAAAGACATGAATATGAGCACACTCCAGATTTAGCTACGGCTAGCTGACCATGTGGTTCTCACAAAAAACAGCTCCCTTTTTTAACAGTTCTGTGTCCGTATAAGTTGCTAAATGAAAACACTGTAGGTCAGAGGGTTCACGCCAAAAAGAAGGAAGTCACAGCTGGTAGTACTGTCATCAAATAGAGTTGCTAAACACCTGAGTGCACTGAAGGAAGCCATCTCTTGGGACTTCTTGAGGTGCAAGCTTGTTGATGTGTGTGCATGTAGAGTTTTCCAGTCTGACTGGTCCAACAATAGGGGAGAAGTTCACTCCTTGAGACACAGCCCCTCCTCATTTGTATAATGAGGCAGAAATGCATTGAGAAATGTAGCAGGCAGAAATATATAACCATTCTGCAAATAGGGTAAAAAGGCAAAGAAGGAATAAAATGGAAGAATAAATACATAAATACATTTTAAAAATAATTCATTAATAAAAAAAAAGTTTAAGATAATAACGGACAATAAATAAATTAGGTAATTATTACAAAGGTAAACAAATAAAGAATCTAATTCAACTTATATATGTCTCATTGTATAATTTAATTACTGCCTACAGTTATTTTTTACTGTATTTTTTGTGCATTTAATTGGATGTTCATTTATTTATTGAGCATTTATTTATTTATGTATTTATTTTTAGATCTGTCAGAATCGGTCCTCAATAGGACAGGTCTTCTTAAATGACCTTATAAACTTTGTTCAGGTTATGACTGCCTGTGTCATAAGCTGGTGACGTTTGTTGACTTTGCTGAGAATTAAGGGATCCACCAACACCTATATATGCTTTGTCCTCTGTTATTAATGATATATATAGATAGATTGCTTTAGGCATTGGACTCCTATTAGTATTCCTACTTTGGAGATAAACATGTAAAAGATAACAGACAGGGTAAGTGAAGTTTCACACTGTACATTTGGATAAGGCCAAAAGGGAAATGCTTTGATTATGACTGTAGCACCTAATAACAGACGGACTGAATTGTAAGATAATAATTGTGTCACAATGCAGTAACAGCTTTCACTTGGCTGAAAATGTAATAAAACAGGATGTGATACTTAGCATGTGCTATCTGCTGTTATTTCCTTCTTTGGTAGCTCTCCCACTAAAGAGCTAATTTTCTTTTGCTTGGCATTTGAAGTATTAATAGGCCAAACTATCAGATGTTAATTCGGGCTGAATGATTGCAATATTATGGCAATGTGATAAAACGAGATTTTCTAATGGCAAAGGCTTGCGATTACATTCTAGTCACGACCCCCAAAGAGTAAATCAGTCTGCAGACGAAGCAACAACTTTGCAGGCTAGGGTGTACCTTCACTTGTTGTTGTACAATGGCCTTCAGCTTGACAGAAGCTGACACTACAGAAACTTTAGTGTCACACAGGGAATGAAAGTAGCACCTGCCACCCGCGGGTCACTTGGTGGTGGTGATGGGTGAAATCATCAGGCCATCTGCTGCTTTGATAGACAGGAAAAATGTATAACAGAAACACATAGTAAGGTGAGCGTATTGTGGTAATCGGCGCCTGTGTCACACACAGCCACCAGTCATCTCTGGAAATATCTGTGAAAAGGCGTTTGAAACCAAACACACAAGCCCGAAAGAGATCCAGTCTGTCCCAAGTTACAGCCTGGTTACAGCGCTGCTTACTCCAGTGTTGTCTGAGAAAGCTTGGCGTCACTTGGTTTTATTTTCAGTGGACAACTTTTGAATTGAACCTGAGTATTTTTTGTTTGCTTACTGGGATATAGAAGGATGGACTCCTAGGAGATTTGAAATGAGATAAGGCTCATTAATTGGTGATTGAACTGTGGGTTTTGTGTTGAGCGCTTACTGTTGTAAGCCAGTCCATCGCAGGGCCTCTAGAAACAACAGTGTACGTTTAATCTATGTAATATTGTGTTGGTCATACTATACAATACATTTTGAATAATACAGAAGGTAAAAAGCTAAAAAATAATTGCATAGTAAATGGCAATTGCAATATTGGTTAAAAAAAATCCCTATTAGATTATTTTCCAAAATCGTTTAGCCCTAATGTTAATATCTATGTACATACTTGCAGTTTGGTGTTTTACTGTAAATTCCCCTACATTTACCAGTGGAGGAAGCAGAGACTAGAATCCATATTTTTATAATAACAATGTGAAAGGGATCACTTGTAATGTTGAACCTACAGAAAATTCTCACTTAAGCTTTATGGAGGGTCATTGTGAGTTTCAGCTCATTGTTGAGCCCCTAACTTTACTGTTGGTTCACAGTAGAAATTGTTTTTTGGCCGCAGCAGGCCGCTTTTTTCAGAGAAAAAACTCTCAAACCCACTGTATACTACCTGTTCAGCACCAAAAAACAGACAGACACATTTGGAGACTAGCTCGTGAACATAGTGAAGCATTTAGCTGTTAAAGATAAATTTGATAAAGTTAGTATTTTCAGAAAAAATACTTAAAGCAACTACAAGGAGATTTTTCAACTGTTTTAACAGTCTCAATTTAATACTGATGTCTCTATATGACCTATAAGCAAACAAGACCATCAGTGAGAAGATTGGCTATTTCTATTTAGGAATACTAAATGCTTTTCACCAGGTCAGATTTGCCACGTAATCAGACAATATGATTTTCACAGACTTTAAAAGCCTTTATTTAGATATTCCCAGGCAAAGTTTTGCAGTGGATTGTACGTTAGCCAGTTAAAAGGAAGCAGGAGAAGACATTTGTGTATTTTGTATTATATGATTTCAAAGCAAATAGTTTGATAGTCTAAATCTAGTTCTAAATCAGTCAGGATCTGATCTGTATGTGTCCATGGGCCTGTTTGTTTTGGGTTTATTTTGGTAAACAAACTGTGTTGGTTGTTCATTTCATGCTTGTTTCCATTGAGTTTACTTTGGACCTTTGGGTTCTGTCTGTTCGTTTCTTGTTTCTGCATGTTGTTCCATTCCCTGCTTTGTGTAGTGATCGTCTGCTTCTGGTGTTTGTTTTGTGCTTCACTTCCTGTCTGTGTTCTGCCCTGATTATCCTGATGTGTCTCACCTGTTTGTTCCCTGTTAGCCCCTGTGTATATTACCTGCTGTTGTTTTCTACCTTTGCTAGATCATAGCCTCCTCTCGTTGAGTGTGTGTCGCCACATCCTGCTTGTCTGCCTGTAGCTCTGCCAATTAGTTCTCAGTCTGTGTGTGTTTGGACTTCTATTCATCACCTCCTATACACTGTTTTGCTTGCCTGGTTTTGAGTTGGACTATTATGTTTATTATATATCTATTTTCTGTGCAATATTACCAGTTTAATAATCAATGTGCAATATCCTCTGCTGCTATTTATTCATTAGTACTTTTTAGTTCACCATAATAATTCTTAATAATGTAAATATTGTACCCACAATCCTTTATATTTGTATTTATTTTTATTTGTATACTCTTATATTTATATACTCTTTATCTATCTACCTTGAAAAGTGTGCAATTGTGACAAAAGAATTTCCCCTCGGTGATCAAAAACGTATTTCTGATTTCTGATGTTTAGACTTAAATAAATTATAGAATTCATCCTGCCAGTTGTAGTGTCTTGCATTTGGGCCAAAAACCTGTTTGTCACTGAGCATTACATTTTACTTATTTAGTTGGCATTTTTATCTAAACTGTTATGCTTCAGAGGTCGCACGCCTCTGAAACAACTGGGGGTTAAGTTGTCTTGCTCAAGGCAGGAGTCTTACACTGTGTCGCAGTGGAAATCGAACCCATGTCTCCCACACCAAAGGAATGTGTCTCATCCACTGCATCCCCACCACGTCTCGGCAGACTCTGACACCTATCTCCCCCATTGAAGAAATGATTCACTCTACTTTTATTGGTAAGGTTATGCTAACATTTGTTAAGGTTCCACTTTTATGTAGCTGCAGTTCCTGTGAGCAATAATAAACACCAATATTTTATTTACACAGGTTAACCTACAGGAGCCTATACTGAGGAAGCCAAGGTCTGATGGCAAAACAATGGCCGTACTGTACGTGTTACTAATAGTTAATAGTTATTAAGTAGCAGTTGATATGTAATGTATTAAGCACGTGTAGACCATCTTTCCTCAAAACTTCAAAGCAAACTTTAGTTTGAACTTATAAAACATGTTCTACACCCCTTACTCTTTTACCTGACACACTTATGAAGAGTCCCCAACCAAAGAGATTGAGCAGGAGAGACAGGCTTACAGATGAGTGGAAGGACACTGTCTCCAGTGCTGTCATTTCAAAAGGCGTGAATGCATTATCCAACCGTTACTCTGCACTGGAGAAGAAAATCTCCATGAACACCAAGGCTATTACCAACATATGTGAAGAGTTGAAAGGAGTACAGATCAAAGTCAAAGTCAAAAAAAAAGTTTAAAAAAGTTTCATGCCTGGCTACAGAGAAGAGAGGATGCAGAAGGATATAGTAGGAAATGGCCCCTTCAGCTATACAGCATCTGAGACATGCAATGAAGATGCAAGAAAAGAGTTTTTGGGGGTTTTTTTCAAAGATCGCTGCAGAGGACAAAGAGAATCCTGGCCTAATAACACACAATCTGCATTTCACGGTAACAACAAAACAATGTTCACCAGTTCGATGTGGAAAACATTGTGAAGACGGTCATAACTCTCTCATAGTTTAGGGTTAATTATTGTTTGCCGCGCTCGTGGACTGAGAATGTTTATCTCTTGAAGTGCCTTCGCCTTAATACATCAGGTTAGGACTGTTGTTCTGTCTCCCTGTAAAATGTGAAACTCTGCAGTCATGGCTTTCATTAGTTATGGTAAATATAGCAAAGCAGTTTTATGCAGAACAAGCATGGGATTTACCAGACTTGACAAGAGTTTATGAAACAGTGCTATTTCTTTTTTGACTGAGTCATGGTCACTTGAGCTGTCTTTTAAATCACTTCAAACATGTTTTCTACCTCTGTCTACTTTCAACAACACTAACAAAAAACCTTTGGTGGACAGGCAATGTTGTTGCAACTGTGAGAAAATGATACCCTAAACAGAATGGTATTTACTGAATTGTAACACACTTATACTATACTATAATATTACTCTAACAACTTTAATAAAAAAGGAAAATCCAACTGTCTAGACTGTAAGATGCTATAAGTGCAAAATATGTTTTCATCAAAGTCAGTAGCACCAAATGAAAAACTTTGTAAAGCTCAATGTGATTTCTTGACTTATTTTTCTGATGGGTAGCACAAGTTTGCAAGAGTTCCTGTGCTGTTTAATAAACTTAATGCTTCAGACCTTTGTTTGTAATTTGTATGCATTGGTACAAATCAAGCTAGGACTATATCCCCGCTCTTATGTCTGAAAAAGAAAAATCCCCTGGATAAGCACAAGTACACCTGCTTCATCATTGGGTGTGACTTTAAAAGTGCATGCCTAAAAATGGCTGCTCAAAATCATAGTTTAAAAGCTGTATTTCTGATTAGCTCCTACTTAGCTTAGTTCCAAAGTAAAACATTATTTAAATGTGTGTAATAAAAAATAT
Organism: Lepomis gibbosus; assembly: GCA_029875015.1. NCBI lineage: Eukaryota > Metazoa > Chordata > Actinopteri > Centrarchiformes > Centrarchidae > Lepomis > Lepomis gibbosus. Next base: position 13,396 of record JAPMOB010251475.1, read on the forward strand.
AACATTTGATTCACAAAATAATTAAAAATATTGTGCAAATATGTTTTTCTGTAATGTGAAATCCAGCTCTATTAAATATTTTTGTATAACCCTTGAAAGTAAATTTGCTATTATAATCGTAGCAACTTACTTTACACCTCTGATGTGGATTTTAATAGTTCAAAAGTGTAAAGCCGCAGTAATAATAGCCTGGTAAACTGTGCTAGGGCCGAAACCATGTGTAATGATGATACAAGTTCTGCGGGTTACAGTGCCTTGCTTGCACAAACAGCCGTGTTCGTGAGAGGAAGGCGTATCACATTGCCAAGAGTCAGACTCTCTGTGGTTGCCCCGACCAGAGATAAGCTACTAAGCTGCAGATGAAAGTGTGTGTGCATGTTGCATGGTGAGCAGCTGTGGTCAGCCAGATTTGGGAACCCTCTGTGACACCATGGTTAAGATACAGTGGAGAGGAGCTTTCGTTCACTATATGCACACACATCCTCATGTCACTATCTACGTGGGGATCCGCCATTGACATAATGCGTTTCCTAGTCCCCCACCCTAACCTTAACCTTCACACCTTCACAATATCTAATTCTACCCAACCCTAAAACCAAGTCTTAACTCTCAAACAGCCCTTCAAATTTTATGCCATTTACAAAGCTGCCAGACCACACAAGTATTGATCTCAGTTTTTGGACAACATAAATACAGTAAAACAACCCAACATGCACACACATACACACAATTCTCCTTCATCTTAATCTTAAATAAAGTTCACATACTGGAAATTAAAAAAAAAAAGTAGATCAAAGGGAAAGATATGCCTAAAAATCAGCATTGGAGATAAATTCTTTTCAATGACAAAGGAAATTTGGTCTGGTGTTGTGAAAGTACATCAGGTAACCCCAAATGTATTTGGATCATAAAGGCCCAGTTGCTCAGTGTCACTTCAGACTTAGGGAGTGTGCATATTCTCCCCATGGGAGGAAAGGATAAATATAGGTAAGGATGGCCCCATGTAGTCGAGCTTTTGTAACAAAGTGCATATAAGAAATATCTGATGACAGCATCAACGTAAATACATTTCTAAAAATGAAGATTTTGGAGCTGTGTTTATCTAAAAAGTTAGCACTAGTTCAGCTTTTTGCAGGTAAAGTTCATCCACTGACAGAATACAGAAGACAGTGACTGTTAGGAGGTGGATTGGTGTGACAATCTTGGCTATATGACAGCAGTTTCAATTACCATGACGTTTTTGGGAGATTTGTGTATCCGCTTCCGTACCTAGAGATAGAAGAGAAGGTTGATGCAACTCTCATGTCTGCATAGTGAATATGAAGCTACAGATGGTTAGCTTAGCATATAGCATTAGGACAGGAAACATGGAAACAGCTAGCCTTGCTCTGTACAACGTGACAAAGTTCTCCATCCACCACCTCTAAAATCCAATGATTTACGCATTATATCTCATTTTATCTCAAGTGGCATAAAAATGCCACTTCTGGTTTTAAGGGGGTTTGTGTGTCAGACTATTTCTTGGCCAGACCATGGGCCAGGTGTGTGAACTTCCTGAAGTCTCCACTACATCATTTTTTTCTCCACAAGATTTTGTCATTTGAAAGAGACTAGCTTTGCGTCACGTTGTTGTTTGTTATATTATGTCCATATTGTAAAAACAGATGTAATGTTAAAATCTACACAGTAAAATGCACTGGCACAGTACAAATAAAATAAAATGACCCCATGAGTCAGTGAGTTTATAAGGAACAGGTTCATACTTTAATAAAAGGGCATTTTCCCTTGGCACAGATCTGCTATCAAATAAATAAAGCAATTAACAAGTACAGTCTAAATAAACTAAACAAAGTCATGAAAAAACATTAGGAGGGAGGGGGAAAGAAAGAAAAAACAGCTAGTGCTAAACAATTTTCTTTTACAACAAACACCAAGTGAAAGTGTGTCTGTGTGTGGAGAGAGAGAAACAGCTTGTGTTACAGATAATTATATCTCCCTGCTAAGCGGGACTGGCATGGCGGATAATGGGAGTACTAGCTGACAGTAGGCAAGTGAGATAGCTTGACAGTTATTTAATCATAAATAAGCCTTATATTCTTTCTACATAATGCTGGTTTATCCTTTTTGCACTCCATTATTTACATCAGAGTTTTAAAAATGTCGATACAAGGATCTTACAAAACAAACCAGAGGTGCAGTAAATATTGTATTAACATGGAGTGGTGGCTCTGAATACTGAAAATAAAAAAGAAGATGGTGTAGATTAGTTTGTGTGACATGATTTGAAAAACAGTCTTACTTTTAATATTATTTTTTATTTTAATATTAAACCTTAATATTATTTTTGATCCCAATATATTTATACTAAATATATAAAACTGCTTTCCCAACTCTCAACAAATACTGCTGAGGTGCTCTTGAGCAAAGCATATCACCTCCGCTTGCTCCAGTGATGCTGCTTTGAAGTCAAAAGTAAGGAATTGTGTTTGTAGTGGGCAGCTAGTACAAGTTCAGGTAATTGTACGAATGTAAAGCAGGGCATTAAAAAAAGAGGAGTTCTGCCTGTTCAGTAAAACTCTGTCCGGGTAAAAGAAGTTAAAAAATTATAACCTGGCTGTGGGTCTGACCGTGCCTACCGCCCAAATTCTTTCAGAATCCCAGGCTCACCATGTCAAATCGGACCACCCTGCAAGACGAACAGTCGCCTGCGTGCTGTCCATTCACCCAACCAGGCCATTCCATACTCCTTATATTTGGAGAGTCACGTTGTTATCAACACTGTTTCGGGTGAGGGGAAACCATTGACAGAGGAGTTACAGTGTTATGAGGGCTCCAGCAGCAAGGACTTGTTGTCTAGGAGAAGCAGTGTGAGGTGAGGAAGCTGAGGTATGGAGCGCAGCTGTGATCCCCCTCAGGGAATGACTCCATTTCCACCGCCGGGTCCCGTGAGATGACCCGTCTGACTGGTGCCTCTGCTAAAGGACGGCCTGCAGCTGTGAGAGGGCACCGTAGGGCTGAGCCCAAGACTGGCATACACTGCATTCTTGCTCTTCACAAACACACACACATACTCATGGCAGACTAACAAATCAAACTTGGTGTATATAGTTTGAATAACAGTGGGCCCTGGGCTCTGTTTAACACAACACAACTACCAGTTTCTCTGGATGGATGAGGCTGTCCTTGTGCACGACACTTAAACTCTAACAAAAGACTGTGGATGCATAAGGGCAGGTCAGTTATAAACTTATGCTGGGAAGTGCTGAAAAGAAAGCCAACCAAGAAAACCAGGGATGGAACATCCATCTGTATGTTTGCCCATAGAGCATCATGAGATAGGATGAACAGACAGCCCCTGATGCTGGCAGGAGAGCAGCAGTGGTGAGTTATGGGTCCAGTGGAGACTGAGGGCCGAGCCCAGTGTTATCCAGCACCAGAGGAATGGGACAGCTGAAAGAGCCCTCGCCCTGCTGGGAGCCTCGTTGGCTGAGCTCTGAGGCCACATGGCGGCACGGTGAAAGACCTGCTGACAGCTGGGGGACAGGAAGATGCCATGGAAACAGAGGGAGCAGCTGTGTGACCCCAGCCAGCGCTGGGGACTGGACAACCGAGCTGCTATGAGTTAGGGAAAGTGTCAGGCTGCAAGTCAGAAAACGAGTGTCCAAAAAGTAAACCATGGTGCTGGGCAACTCCCAGATGTGAATTATGTATAACTGCTTGGATCTGTGTGAAAAATGACACGCAAGCTCAGCAAAACAGTTCCTTGCATAAAAAAACGGAAGAAAACCTTCCTTAAAGGCACAAACTTCATACTGATGAATGAATACACCAACCTCTACCTGGGTGGATGTAACAGGGTTTCGATTTAGGTTAATCCACCTGAGCCTGAGCCTGGACTAAAGAATTCTCTTGCACTGATGTCAAGATCACACCATCTCTAGTTTTGTTCTTAGGTGTTTCATGGGACGGAGGACACGTCCGACTGGCGTGAATCAATGAAGTTTCTAATTCATCTTCATGCAGAACCCACATACTAGTACATAATAGTCTACATGAACAGCATGAAAGCCATTCAATTACAGCTGAACTAAACATGAATAATATGCCTTCATACATTACAATTAAGTATCTAAAAATAATTCCTTGTTTGTTGTATGTTTGCACGATATCAGCATGGAGGACAGTCAAGCATGCGCTCTATAAAACGGATGTATGTAACGCGAGGTCGAGCTACTGCACAGCACTGTCCAGAGTTGGGATTTCAGTCATTCAGTTCTAATTACTAGATCACAGTCATGTATCTAATCACGCATTGAGGCAGTTGGAACAGAGGGAGAATGAGACAGAGTGTGACATGGTAATACAGCTGTACATTTTCTGGTCCAAATGAGGCTGCTAGTGGTCTTAAAAAATAAAATAAAATGCTGTTGTGAAGGGAAACAAACATAAAAGCTTCAGATGGTGAATACAAAGATATCACATTATCAATAAAGCTTATAAAATTGATAACAATATATACCCTATGTACAGTAAATGTTAGTTAATAAAAGTAAGGAGCTTTTCAACACTTCAACACTGCAGATTGTGACACGATTGCTCTGCTTTCAAAAAAAGTTTTTGAAGTAATTTGAAAATAGCCTCTGAATGCTTAGTCATTACAACAATTAGGATAAAATTAGAGGTAGCAGCAGATTTGGGATCTCTGTTCTTTTTCTTTTCTTTTTTTTTTAACCTTTACAACATTTCAACATTTTCCTTCCCGTTTTTGTTTACGGGGTATTGCGTGCTTGAATCAGAATCTTCATTTTCATCTTCAAAAACCTGCCTGACAGCCTGCTTTAAATACTCACGCACCCATGAGCGCACTTCAAGTGGTTTTCAACAGACACCAGTGTCGTGACACTCGCAAACACACACACTCTTGCTACGCCCACATATTCACACTGTTTTACACACACAGACACACACAGACACACACACACACACACACACACACACACACACACACTATGCCCTGCTCTCCTTTTACCTATATTCCTTCATATATTTTCATCTTTACGTCACAGTCTTTCTTCCTCTGGTTCCTCCTTTTCCCTAAAAACCTTTTGGTTTAGTGGTCTGGAAAGGTTGCGGTGCTGGTTTGGAGTCGTAGAATTCATCAGGTAGAGGATTACAGTGTCAGGAGGAGAGGAACTTCTGGGGTGTTTATTAAATTGCCCCACTGTGCCTCCTCTCTAGCCTTAGCTGTGATCCTCAGTCCTGGCCATACTGTGGCCCTGAATCACTGTCCTGCTGCATACCCAAACTTTTGTCTGTACCACCAACTTCTTTATAACACTGATTAAAAACCTTTCAGCATTGGGACACCACTCCCATGATCCTCCTCTCCTACCCATGTCCTGTGTCCACTACAAAGCCACTGCAGTACTGCACGATGTAGGGTAGCCTGGCTCACTGCAGTCAGCGTCTGCAGGCCTGGCTGGGTTTTGTGGGGCTGCAGGAGTGCCGAGCTGTCCCAGGCAGGGTGGAAATTCAGGACTGGTAAAAGTGGTGGTAGTGGTGATGGTGTTCATGGTGGTGGTGATGCTCATGTCGCTGCACCACTTGTGCCAGCCCACCCTCGTAGAGGAGCACGCTGGGCAGGTCCCTCACCTGCTCCTTCTCCACCACTGGTCCTGGAGCTGCCAGAGAGCCCAAGGCCCTGTAGCCTTGGCTCTCCTTGGACCGCTGCTTGTGCTTGCGGTAAGGGGCTGTGGACTGGTGAGGAGGAGTCTGGCTGGGTAGCACTGGGGGAGGAGGGACACCACGGCTTCTCAAAACCCTGCTACTGATCTGCGCAGGTGGTGTGCGGCTGTGGGTCTTAGGAGAGCGGAGGGCATGTTTCCCTGAGTCTTGGCCTCGCATACGGGCGGGCTGGAGGCTGTCCGGACCAACAGTGTCCACAACAGTCTGCAAGCGGCGATGGTGGGGGTGGGAGTGGCCATTTTCTGGTTCATGAGAGCGAGAGCGAGTCTGGTTGGACGGCCGCGTCTGAGGCTCTGCCTTTGTCGGCTCCGTGGCAGGGGCTGTGAGGGAGACAGACACGGGTATTTATTTGATCAATGACAAACTTCAGGGTTGCAGTGAAAAAAAGACAAGTCAGTGTCAAAATGTATTACATTGCACTCAAAGCCCTGCAGAAAAAGGAATTAAAATAAACAATTATGTGTGAATTATTGTGCCAGCAGCTCACTAATAAAGCTCCACGATAAGATTCTGGCAGCTTTACATCAGGTTCTTTCTTCATGCGGATAACTCTGACACAATGTGACACAGAGCAGATCTCTGTTAGCACTTTCCTAACAGGACCAACATTAAAATAATCACATGTCATCACTGACCATCAGATCAAGGCTGCTGCTTATTAGACCTAATATTTCACTTCACAACAGCCCGTTCTGTTGATGGGCTTTAGCCTTGAACACTTAATGTATTGTGCTTGCCTGAGCCCAGATGTTTGTACTGGCAAGGAGCGCAGTGGGCTGGTAGTTCCACCTAATGGCTCCAAGCAGGTGCCGCAGTAATGAGGGCCCCTGGATGCAGCTTCAAAGGGCCACGGGCTGTGTTTCTCCCTCCCCTCTCCCCCCTCTACACCCCTGGCCCCAGTCCACTCACCGGCTCCGAAGCGGGATGTGTAGTTTTCGATGCCTGCCAGGTCCAAGTAGTGGTTCCTGCGTTCCAGGTTCTCATCCACACAGTGGCGCTGGCAGCCCAGCTGGGTGTGGTGGTCACTGTGGTGGCGCCTGTGGACACAAGCGGCACCTCTCATTAGGTAGCAGTATGGGCCAGAGAGGTTCAGCATGGTAGTGTTTGGAGAAAGTAAAACAAGCGTTCCTTATGATCAGGCAGTAGCAGAGTAATTGTTAGAGAAGTGAGATTGTGACTGGAAAATCACAGGTTCAAACCTCAACTGGGAGTATTTGAACAGTGCAGGCTGTCCCCTCCCCCCAACGTTAACCCCTCCTTAGTACAGTGGAGGTAAATTTGGGCAAAACTAATAAAAGAGTAGAGGACTAGCTCCCGAGTGTGAAACCTTCCTTAAACAACTACTGCCTCTAGCCAACAAGTTCTCTTTTAATAAACAATGTTACAATCAGTGACATAAAAAATAACAATTATAAACTTCATAATCTTCTTCTTGTAGATGCCAGCTTCAAGAATAGAGACTGAAGTGTACAGGGAGGTGGGTTTACCTTAGGAGCGCTCGAGTCTTCTTGTCTGCACTCTTGGGGTCTTCTATACACTTGTCATTTTTCTCTCTGGGGTGGGACATGTCTGTGTATGTGTGAAAGACAGGAGGCTATTATCAAAGAGAGCTCCATGGAGCAGCCACACACACACACACACACACACACACACACGACAACAGTCACACAAGCCTCAGAAGAAAGCAACCTTTGTTTGGGGGTTTTACTTTGAAGATCTATAGAAAAGGAAAAACAACAATGCTTCATTTATTCTATTCTCAACTCCCAGCCTTATAAGGCATGGAACGATATAAAAAACATGCAGACTTCAGAAAGAGTTTATTAAGGACGCGAGATCTGATGCAGTTTCAAATTAGCATGAAGGCAACCGGCAATATTTTCAAAGCTTACTCTGTTTGAATCTCTTGACGGATATTTATAGCCGAAACAATAGGACACAAACACACAGGAATATATACTTTTTGAGATATTTTTCCCTGACTACTTGTTTACCAAGTCGTCAGTGAGAAAAGTTAAGTTGAATGTAGCTATATTTTCCCGGCAGCTCTGAGAAGGGGGGAGGAAGAGGGAGGGCAAGGGAAAAAAGGGAACTTTGGAGAAAAGAAAAATGGCTGTGGTTATCAAAAGGACTCGGCACATCTCTTAAGGTTTCTTTCAGAGTATGTGAAGGCGCTGAGGGAGGGGGCCCTCTCTTAGCTCTGTCACTCCCCCCATCATTAAAAATGAACCCTATTGAGTGGGAGAGATGGAGCGACGCGGAGACTGCGAGTTACAACGCTCTGACAGGCCTGAAGCAGCCGCCTTTCTACGCAACAACAAACACATCTCTGGGTGAGCTGACAGTAGGCAACACAAGGGGGACCCCAAAATGCCCTCTCTTCTCCTCCACCCCCACCCACTGTGTTAATGCGAGCTTTACCTGCCGCCCCCTGCGAGCAACTCCTCCACCGCTGACTGGAGTCAGGAGCTACAGAGAGCTTGACCCGCAATGTCTTGCTGCTGCTGGGAGAATGGTTGACGGAGGCGTCCACGACCTCATAGATGGTGTGGAGCAGGCTGGTGATATCCTGCAGGGCACGAGAGGTGGAGGTGAATTTAATCTGGGCTTTTTGATTTGAACAGCTTCTATTAAAGTGAGATGAGAATCATTTGATCAAGTGTAAAAAATAAAGTTGGTGACCTTGGTGCAGAGACACAGGTTTTCATTATACATATGTTACAAATAAAACAAGACAAAAGGAACATAGGGAGAGTATTGTTATCGCAACACTGTTTGAATTCACCATTCTGTAGCTCTCTGTCTGCTAAAACTCGTTCAAAAACTTCATGCTAGCTAGGAATTTAAAGAAGTGACTCAGACTAGAGTGAGAGAGAAACACACTGATGTCAGTTGTTTTAGTTCAGCTTTCCGAGTGAAGCGATCAGACAGGGCATAAAGACACGTTATGAATTTATGAAAAGAAATGTCTTGGCGGCGGCAGACGAGGCTGACTGGGATGTCAGGCCTGATGTGAGTCGTGTTAGAGTTGTGTGAGCGCTACACTCTCTCTATTTAATTCCTCAATGTCTCTTAGAATTACATCTGCATAGGAAGTGACAGCTGTGTACACAGTCAAATAAACACACAACAGCATTTATACATAAACTATAACACACATTCACATGCAAAGCACCTCGTGTGCAGCATGTAGGAACACGCAAGCATGCAAACAGATATTTTCTTGTAACCAAGGGTCATCATAAAGACCTGACTTTAGGTCAGTAAAGGCCAAGGAAGTGGAGGGATCACAGAGAAATATAGAGTTATGGAAACAAAGAAAAGTAAAACAATTATCAATGTCAGTACTTTCAAAGTAAAAGTGATATCATGTTTACTTCAGAACAAGGTAACTGACTATATTTGGATTATTATAGTTGCATGCTTGGGTGTTAGCAACTGTGCTGGATCTTTTCATAGCAAACCAAATTCTAACTGTCCATATATATTTCGTCTGGTACTGATGTGAAATTAACTGAAAATAACAGATTCACACAGTACAGCTTCGCCATAAGAACCCCTTATGCTAACTGTTGAGAATTAACCCAACGCCACACAAAGACTCCAACAGCATGATTTTCACTCACTATAGTACTGTGACTCATAACAAAAGGACTATTATGAATTCTTTAGGGACCGGTTCCACATACTGGCTTCAGACATAGACACACTAAAAAAAAAAAATAAATACAATAAAATAAAAAGCTTCCTGTGTCATTTTTGGTTTCCTTCTGTTTTTTTATTTGTGTGAAGGGATATAAAAAAAAAAAAAAGAGTTTGAGAAGAAAGCTTTTCTTTCCCCCTCCAAGCCGCTGCCTGCCGTCTCATGAGCCATGGAGCCACAGGCAACGCCAAAAAAACAGCCAACCACACCGAGGACAGCTCCAGTCTCTTTGCGCTGTTTCAAGTTGTTTTCAAAAAACACGGGCCTTTCTGGATGTTCCCTCAGATCTGTACGAGGCAGACGCAAGCCACAAGGTACCTCGCGGGAGCGGAAACACACACATGTCGCTGGATTTGGTGCTTAGGAGTGAGACTGGGTTGGCTCTTAACTTCTATTCTCACTTTCTTTTTGGGGCACAGTGATACCAGAATAGGGTAAAATGTAAGGTTTTCTGGGAAGTTATCGATTGCTTCCCATACTCAAAGGGAGGTGTTTTGTAGCTGTGAGTTGCTGACCCGAACAATTTTGTGAGACTGAAAATCTTTGTATTCAGAAATGTTTGAATAACGTAACAATAGAACCGACGAAATGAACAGTTTTAAAGGTCTCATATTACATGATAACACACTCCTACAGTATTCTTGACTTTTTAAGTTCTGCGAGAAAGCAACCAACTAAAGCTTCTGTGTTAACATATGTCTGTTTAATTTATTAACTTGTTCATTCATTCATTCATCAAAAATTAATCACTGCTCAAAGCAGAAGATTTTTACCTCTCTGGTGACTTTGCCGTTGTTGTCAAAGTCGTAGAGGGTGAAGGTCCACTCCTGCCTGTTATCCTCCTCCACAGACACAGCACACTCCAACTCCTGAAACAGCACAACGATGAACTATCAATATCATCCAGTGTGTACATGAGTGTGTATTTTTGTGTGTCCTGCCATTGCCCTAGTTTCATCCAGAGGGGAAGTAATAAACGTCCTGTTCAGTGTTGACACTCACTTCAAACTGGAGCTGTTTCTGTGGCCCTGCGGGAGATTGGCTGTCCCTCTCCTGCATCTTCTCCTCCACACAGCAGCTGTCTGTCTTCTCTGGGGGTAAAGCCACTGCAGTGACACACACAGACACACATACACACACACACAAAGATAAAAGAGAGAGCCTGAGGATGGAAACGTTGGGTGCAGTCATAACCTGAGGATATGTCGTCGCCTTCAAGTGTTTCTTGTAAGCTCCGACTTCCGAGTTTGGCAGCCGCAATTAAGATGTGTCACACATTGAAGTGCTCCTGGTTGGAAATAAACCTACACAGCCAAACTCCTCACAGTTTCTCTCTCACTGCTGGTATTCTGAAATTGTATTTTTGTATTAATATTAACATATTTATTAGTAATGTAACATGTTTAAGGCAACACAGGCTCTGTTGGACTTAGCATAAGTATTGTATACACAGCATCGCCAACTTTTAATGTCGCAACTTGTAAATCAAGAATTACGCACTGAGCTTTTAGGGGCAACAACAGTAAATTGATCAGCGACCATGTGGGGTCAGTCACGACAGGGTTCAACAAAATCCAACAATATGATCTCTTTGTTTCTTGGTGATTCTACCAGTACTGAAGTGCTACCAGATTTGAGACATGGTACCCTAATTGAACTTTTGAATTTTGTGTGTTTATATTCATGTGTTCATGTTAGGCTAAAAAGTTCATTATCGCATCATTCCAGAGAGCAGAAGTACTGTTAAACAAAACAGTGATATCAACACTGGAACTAGAACCAAAAATGTCAATAAAGTGCAGAAAAATGTTGAAACAGTGACAGCACTACGTCTCCAATGGCAAAAGCCATGTCACACGTACAGTAATAGTTTTTAAAGCTCGTAGCTGCAGTATATCCACTGGATTCACACTGAGAGGAGATGTCAAACATGAGACTGAATGACATTAACATATCTGAAACATGATGAAATATTAGGTGGTATTCAGGTATAAATGGTGAACATCAAACAGCCTATAGGAGACACAACCCCAAGTCCCGGCTCAGTGCAGCTCATCATTTAATGGAATGACAATCACCATACATTACCATCCAGACATCCAGTTAAGGCAGGCAGTCTAGAGGGAGTACTAATCTGTCATATGCACTTTAACTGACGCCCTGGGTAGACCCTGACAACATTTCCTATACCGTAGAAGTCAATGATGGGTTCAGTGTACTACACTTCACAACACAGATTGTCCAAGGCAGGATTCAAAGTGACACTAAAGCAATAAGCCTAGGAAAGACCAATGGGTGCCACTGATGGATGCATCAGCACTGCTTTGTTATGAAAGTTACTCTATAGGATGATACACACACAATGATTATAGTCATTACAATAATCCTATTGAAACATTTGTGTAGCCTTTAATCATGAATCTGCTGAATCTAAACCTGAATGAATCTGTGTCATGCAGGGTTTCATTCAACCTTATGTTAATGGCTGTGGCCAAAGTTAATGGTGGTGTATTTTTGGACCGCACTGTATTATAAGGTGTTCCATCCTGGTGGACAAAAATAACATTAACTGTCGCTGTCAGGTTCAATGCTTAAATTTCAGTGTTGGATGTTGGCCCAGATCTAATGCTAGCGGATATCCTTCTCTGCTTTGAAATCCTGAATTTGTTTGACACATGAGACCGCAGATACACACAACGTGTAACTGAGATTTGGGAGGTGTGCATGTCGGTTCCTTTGTGAGTCTCCATGGGTTACACTTACCCAGACACCCCCTTTGCTTCATCCTCACATATGATGTGTATTTTCGAAGAAGCTTGTTAAAGCCTTCACCCAGCCACAGCCCCTTTATGTTTCACCACTGGTCATTTAGTTCTGCATGAGCACCCACTCCCCATCCAATAACAGCCCTGCAGGCCACGCACACACCCATCAACCCACACAGACCACACCCGTCTCTCTCCACCCTCCCCTGCCCGTCTCTCTCCTCCCGCCACACTTTGAAGTCCCATTCTCAAACCTTTTGGAAGAGGATCAGACCAGCTGTAAAACAGAATCACTAATTAATTAAGCCAAGTCAAATCTGAAACACTGTTTGTTTGCTCGCCAACGGAGCAGACACAACAGCCCAATTTCTTTCCTCCTGATCCAAAGCAGATCAAAGCAGACCTGTCTCATCCCTGGGTTGGGGAAAATGCCAGAAATGAAAGGCATCATCCCAGGGAGCTTTTACCAACTTTTTGGAGAGGAGCAGCATTTGGGGTCCCGCTGTTTGATCATCTGAGGTGCTCAAAGGGAACATTGTGTGCGAGGGCAAATCTGTTCCGTAGCAGGCTCAATATGGTGGTGAGATGCTTATCTCGGAGCTAATAAAATGCCGGGAGGAGTAACAGTAATCTGCCCCCCCCCCCCCAACCTCCAACCCACCTCCACATAAGCTGGCTCTTTATGAGAGGAGCTGAGCCAGGGGATTGGCTACAGACGGGGGCACCCTCCAAGCCAAGCCTGTTCCAGCAGCCCTGCTACACACACGCGCGTGCATACACTGCGACACACTGATGAGCAATCACACCCAGCTTAGCCAGGCTACTGTATTACACATGACTTGGCCTGTCCCCCGTCATACATTCGGACAGCTCAGTGCAGGGATTTAAAGTGATTTTGGGATAGCCAGGATGGAATGGCCTTTATGGTGATTGTATCTTTTTCTCCTCCTTCAGGAACCACCACTGAAGTACTCCTGAGCAAGGCACTTAATCATCCTGTGCTCATGGCCAACAGTAATAGACTTTGCTGGGTGAAAAATAATCTGAAACAAGGTGCGTGCAGATGAACAAGAGTCTCTTCAGCAAACTCTTCTCCTAACAAAAGGAGGTACAAAGGAGGCTTGGTATATGAACGTGAGGACAATTTATTCCAAACAAAACAAAGAACCATTTAGATGACAAAATATATTCATTAGAGGACATTAACACGGTAGCTGCAATTTCTCTGAAACACAAAATGCCTTGGACGTATCCATCTCTGACTCAAAGTAAAAGTCCAAACTCCAACTTCAAATTTGTGGTATGAAATTAGAAACCATTGAATAACCTCAGCTCCACTCAACAACTTAAGTCACAAATGTGTTAAAGTTGCCTCCCCTTGCTAGCTGTGGAAAATATCATTTTTGTAGCAGTCTGTATTACAGAAATATTAACACACAATTTATTGAATGTTTTATTAAAACAAATTGTTTCATTTTTCTCTTTTTAATCACTGAGAACGAACAGAGCAGCATGTTTTAATTTGCAACATTGGTCTTGAAGGGAGGACAACCTCGCCCCAAACTCAATAATGAAGTGAAATAAAAGCTGAACTCTTCAAAATTCCAGGTTGGTCTCGTTCAGCTCTTCATTTCTGCCTCCACCTCACATCCGTTCCTGTCTTTAAAGGGGGGAGAGTGACTTTCTCCTCCTGGAGCTCTTAATCCAGGATCACATCACATCGGGGAAAAAACATGGAGAAATGGAGGCAGAGCACCGCCGGGGGAGGGGCGGAGGAGAGACGGAGGAGGAGGAGAAGCGGGAGGGAAGGTAAAGAGGACCTCATCAGCACATTGTTTGAGCTTAGAGAATGGCCGTGGAGCAGACGCGAAAGGATGAATAAAAAAAACACAGAAGTATCTGGGAGGCTACTGCTATTTTTGCAGGTTTTCCCTCAAAACAAAATAATCAGAGACCAACATCAGTGCAATGAGTTTGTGTAGCCTTTGGTGAGGATGATGAAGAGCATGGGGCTCACCTTCTAAACGGTAGTGTTCATCACCAATCCCCTCTGCACATGCTTCATCCATGGAGTCCTGCAAAGAGAAAAAGAGAGAACAAGACATATATCACTGTTTCAAGTCGTATAATGAAGGATGGCATATTTCTGTCACATAAAAACAAACATTTTTAATGGTGCAAATCCACAGCACTGCTTTCCAACACAGAGTGACATGCCCTATATATATAGAAACTATGAAAGAAGTATGTACATCGCCGCGGCCAGCCCTGCAGGGAATTCTAAGAAAGAGGGCTGGTAGTAGGGCTATTTCAATGGCAGACAACCATTGCAGCTATATGTTCATAGGCTTGTTTTTATCCCGGACTGTTTTCACCCCGGGCCTCCTCTCCTGGCAGCTCTGTCTGTTAGTGCATACCACAGAGACTGCAAGGACATGTGATCCCGGGCTTCACTATGGAAAAGTTCGGCTCAGGTATCCATGTGGCATTACAGTTATCTGTCTGAAAAATCATTACTCGCAGGCTGACAAACACATGTACACGTACACATCCATACACACATAGTCCAATGCATACACACACATTCAAAAGCCCACTCCATGTCTCATTTAAAAGTTTACCGCTGCACCCAAACTACCACAAAAGGTCTTTCTCTCAGTCATCAAAAAACTAGATAAAATTGTACACAGACTGTTGCTGCTGCCATAGAACATATTAAAAGCACTCTTATCATAGGCTAAGATTATCCTTAATAATTAATAATTAACTCCATAAAATGCCTTTTTGGTCATGAGTGTAGAAGCATGTGTGTTTATCGTAGGCCTGTGTGTGTGTGTGTGTGTGTGTGTGTGTGTGTGTGTGTGTGTGTGTGTCAGGCGAGGCTGTGACGGCGTGAGAGGGGATTTCTGTGTAATCCAGAGAGGTAGAAGGTCAGACGGTGTGATCCTACCCTCCTCAGACTAGTGCCGGCCGTGCCGCAGCACTGTGGGTGGCCTCAGTAAGAGAATACAGCAAACAACAGGACTAACTGGCTAAAGCAGGGACCTGGGATAAACCTGAGTTTGTTGTTGGTATGAATGGGTCAAATGCCTTCAAGACCCTGGTTCTGAGCTGGTTTTAATCTTGTCTGCTCAGCTTTGGTATGACGAGGGAGAAATAAGCAAGATTACATTACGGTTTAGAATGCAGAACCATGAACTTTACTTAAACTGGAAACTGAATAAATACTATGTATGTGTATTAAATACTATACTATGTGTTTTACTTTACCAAATGATTATAGATATCCTAGACACTCATGTGGGACACCCAGGTAGCTCACCTGGTGGAGCGCATACCCTTAAAGTCCTTACCACAGTTGCCCAGGTTCGATTTCAAAATGGCCTCGGCCCTCTCTGCAGCTGGTACTTTCCAATAGAGAACCTTAGTCCCTCGCTTCCGCTTCAGCCCCATGGGACCTTATTTCAGAAAAAATATGTATAGCAGTCAATGGCGAGAGACAACCTATCTTTTTTAGGCCGTTTGAACTATGCCCAAACACATATGATGTTCGTCAATTTAAAATAGAATTTTGTTAGTCAAGAAAGTCGCAGTTTGTTGTTAAATAGTACAGTAAAAACATTCAATAACCTACATCTCTTGTAAAACACTATATACATCGGCAATGATGAATATATGTTAATGAGGTTATGCTAGCTAACATGCATTGCTTGGTTGCTACTAACTAGATGACTTAGCTCTGTTCCACGTAGAAATATATCTTTCATCACATCATCTACACATGTAAGTTCTTTGATGTTAGCTTCAGTGACGTTAGCTTCAGTCAATGACATAAAAAGTTATGACGTCACATTTGCAACTTTTGGGTCTGTGGTCTTTGTAATTATGTATTTGTAGTCTTATACTACAGTTTCACAACAAAGTGCGACTTTCTTGGCTTTTAAATGTGTCTTCTAAATTGACAGACATCACTTGTGTAATTCAGGGCACAATAATAATAATAATAATAATAATAATCAAACAGGATAAAAAATTGGTTGTATTTTGCCATTGATTAATGTACATTTTTTTCTGAAATAAGGTCCCCTTGTGGTCCACGGAAAAAGCGAGGGTCTTAAACGCTCTATAAAGGCAAAAAGATGCCCAAAAATAATCTTATAGCAGAAACTGCAGTTCTGTTCCACACATTTCACTGCTAAACCATAGAAGTACACAGAATCATATTAATAGATAGTATTACTAGATAGAGGTACTATTTTCTACTGTCCATACACTTCTTCCAGCTCGTCACAGAAGACACAGATATTGGTATCATCGGTGTCACTGTGTCAATCTGAATGGGGCAGGCATCAGACTGTGGTAACATCAACACTGGCCTCCACGGTTCCGCGAAGCTTTGCAGAAAAATTCAATCCCTCCACAATCAACATTCCTTCAATTCCTCAAACACAAAGACACATACACTCACAAAAAACACACACACACACACATATACCACATCTTGAGTGTATTTCTGTTTTTTGATGAATGATCCAAATTTATTGAGGGGTTAGCCAAGAACATGTGAAAAGAGGGGAAGAGGAATGTGCTAATTGGTTGTTGTCTGTAGTGATGGATGGGAGCCGTATTATTAGTCCACTAGGGTTACTCTGGGGTTAGCTCTGGTCAGCGTTAAAAAAATATCCCATGCTTTCCTTTCCTTTACACAAACACACACACACACACACACACACACACACACACACACACTTCCCTCCTCCTCTCATGAACAGTATCTGACCACTAAATAGGAATGGATATACAAGGAAGCAGAAAGTAAACAAGAAGACTTTTCGAAGCGGGGCAGATCACCCATATTTCTCATCATTTTATAGGTTTCTTCATCCTGTGTCAATAATTATTTTTGTTTATATATTTCTCAACCTGCAACCTGATTAAGAAACCTTTATGATGACGGGTACAAAGTCTAAATCTGTTTCATAAAAATAAATGGGAATATTGGTAGTTTTTGTTCTCAGTTTCTATGGTGACAGCTTTGAACCAAAGACTGCATCCATTTCCCCAGATAATCGCCTTGGCCGAGGTTGATCTGACACACTCATCCTTACAATCTGTCCTAATACAGTCTCTAAAGAGCACCTCCATACTGCCTGGCCCGATGAAACTACCACTTTCAAGCTTAGATCTCTAGTTTCCAGCTTTGGCAGTGATTGATAAGAGTGTCCTGTGCCAAAAAAATAAACATGTAGAAGTTCTAAATATATCTTTAAATAAGTGTTTGTGTCTGGGTTTCCTGTGTTCCCATCAGCCAATTGGTCACAAGAATAATGAGAATTTCTCTGCCCAGCTGCAGAAAAGAGGTATTTAAATGGCAGAATTTACAGTTATAGCTACACTATTCAGACTCAGGCGAAAGAGATGAATCTCTAACCTCAATAGTAACTTAACAGTTCTGTCACTCCTACAAGAGAAAGATTGACAGAATTCTTGGTTCTATTACTAGAGTGCTCTGGCTTTTATCTTCTGCTAGACTCTAAACTCTCTATTCCTCCTTGTTTGATTTAGTAATGCTGTTTAGTTATGTGTGTATAATAACAATAATAATCATAATATAATAACTATACATGCTTAAGAATTAGCAGTTGTAGTGACATTGACACTAGTAGAGACAGCCATAGTAACTGCATGTTAAAGCTAGTGTTAGACAAGTCAGTCAGTACAGTTTGTTAAGCCATAGAGAATAAATGCTTGAACTCACTCCATTCAGTTTGATTTGAAATGAAAGAGCTCAAGTGGATTTGCCCAAAACTGCAATGCTGGGCATCTCCATTCCAAAGTCCTTTCTCAACTAATGAGTAAAGACGAGGCTTAACTGATGCAACATTTGCAAACAGTTAGTGAACTTGAAAACTGGGTCTCATTAAATTCCTGCAAACATGCTATGCGTGCACAATGACCATGATATACAAGTGCTAATCATATAATTAGAATATCATCAAAAAGTTTATTTATTTCAGTAATTCCATTCGAAAAGTGAAACTTGGATTTTATATTCATTCATTACACACAGACTGATATATTTCAAATGTTTATTTCATTTAATTGTGAAGATTAAAACTGACAACTAATGAAAATCCCAAATTCAGTATCTCCGAAAATTTTAATATTACATAGGACCAATACAAAAAAAGGATTTTTAGAAATGTTGGCCAACTGAAAAGTATGAACATAAAGTATGAGCATGTACAGCACTCAGTACTTAGTTGGGGCTCCTTCTGCGTGAATTATTGCAGCAATGCGGCGTGGCATGGAGTCGATCTGTCTGTGGTACTGCTCAGGTGTTATGAGAGCCCAGGTTGCTCTAATAGTGGCCTTCAGCTCTTCTACATTGTTGGGTCTGGCATGTCGCATCTTCCTCTTCACAACACCCCATAGATTTTCTATAAGGTTAAGGTCAGGCGAGTTTGCTGGCCAATTAAGAACAGGGATACCATGGTCCTTAAAGCAGGTACTGGTAGCTTTGGCACTGTGTGCAGGTGCCAAGTCCTGTTGGAAAATGAAATCTGCATCTTCATAAAGTTGGTCAACAGCAGGAAGGATGAAGTGGTCTAAAACTTCCTGGTAGATGGCTGTGTTGACCTTGGACCTCAGAAAACACAGTGGATCAACACCAGCAGATGACATGGCACCCCAAACCATCACTGACTGTGGAA
>JAPMOB010251478.1:0-18356 GCA_029875015.1 Lepomis gibbosus
TCTAATGGAGCCGCACTTCTTTTTGCAACCAGAAGAGTCGCCCCCTGCTGGATTTTCAATAGAATGCAGCTTTCAGGGACGTATTCGCATCATATTGTAGACCGGAAGCTTCCCGCTTGGTGAATACGAGTGATCGTGTCTTTGGTTTAGGAGCCAGAAGGTCTCCCAGGTGTTTTGGGGGTTAAAGACTTGAACTTTTAAAGAACCAGGTTTTCTCTCAGCTGTACGCGTACTGCTAATTAGCAAATCACAGCATGCTAACACGTTAGATAAGATGAACGCTCTAAACACGGTGAGCATGTTAGCATACAAGACAGCTTATTTCAGTGTAACTGTGTTAGACTTGAGTGAAGCCTAAAATTCAAAGAGTCAAAAGGGCAGCATTAGCTCAGTCTGTGGGGACCTGGCTTGAGAACTTGAGGGTTGCTGGCAGGGATCACTGCTGAAGGTTCCCCTAAGCAAAGCCTTGAAACTGCTAACTGCTCCCTGGGCACTGCACAATGGCTGCCCACTGCTCCTAATTAGAATGGGTTAAATGCAGAGAACACATTCTGCATTAAGTGTGTGCTGGGTGTAAATTGTATGTGGGCAATAAAGTTGATCAGTATTGTCAAAACTAAACACAAACATTCAGTTTAGAGAAAACTTCTTTCTACAGCTCCCAACCCATCAAAAATACTGTCGAAGTTCAATTTGGCACTATTTATGTTTACTCTTTAAATCCTATTATGTCGTGATATTATCTTTTTTATATTGCCTAGTTTTATATAGGGTTTTCAAAGTAAAAGCCATCCATCTACCCTAAATTTCCAACCTGGCTGGCAAAAGAGACAAATCTTAATTCGGTCCCTTTTCCTGCAGCCTGATGAATTTTTACACCTTGCAATCAATCATGTGATGCTGAATCGTTCTTAGTCCCTTACTCTGCCTTTGTCTTCAGTTGGGTTCAGCGGGGTCAGCTTGTTGTTGGCGGTTTAGGAAGATCCCGGCTGTATCTTTTGACAGATGGATAATCCATAATCCTGAATGTATGGAGCTACTGTTGTGTTCTCCCTGCTGGATGATCCAGGGCTCATTTCCAGGGTCAGGAGTCAAGAGGCCTCATCTTAGTTATACAACTGAAAATCCAACAACAACCTAACAGGCAGACATCAACAACACTTAAAACTGACAGGTGGTGTTATCGCTTCTGTGTAGCAGCCCCCAACCACATTATCACCACCCACATAACACTCGTCGCTCCATCACCTCCTCCCGTCCTCTCTTATAAAACACAGAGAGCTGTCGAGTCCAACCTGCTTGAAGGACATTTTGTTGAATTTACAGCCATTTGAATTCATTTGACTCTATTTTGTGTGACGAACACAAGATTCAGTAGATGACCTACTTACTTACATCCCTTCATGTTTGAATATTGAGCTGGCAACATTTCTAGAGGCTGTCCAATAAATCAGTGGGTGTATATTATCACCAATATTACTTTCTCACAGATGTAAATGGAAATGTCAAAGAAGACGATGCATCGCATAAAGGCTGAAAATTGGCTTGAGAATTGTCAGAGAATTACCAAGCTTGTCTATTAAACACAGGAGGCGTCACCTAGTTTTATTTTCGTTGCCCAACTTTTTTTTGCTTTGCTCACTGGGATACAGAAAGATGGACTCCCAGGAGATTTGAACTGAGATAAGGACGCATTAATTGGTGGTTGAACTGTGGGTTCCAGACCTGACACCATCCCCAGTCACACCACAGTCACAGTCCCCCATCTTGTCCCCCACCTCCTCCCCCTCTCTTACCATCCTGGAGAGGGACGTCAACAGACTATTCAGGAGGCAGAAACCTCGCAAAGCAGCTGGACCGGACTCTGACTCCACATCCACCCTGAAACACTGTGCTGATCAGCTGTCTCCGGTGTTTAACACCTCACTGAGGACATGCCATGTGCCAGCCTGCTTCAAAGCCTCCACCATCATCCCTGTCCCCAAAAATCCAAGGACCACTGGACTAAACAACTTCAGACCCGTCGCCCTGACATCTGTGGTTATGAAGTCCTTGGAGCGCCTTGGGCTGTCCCACCTAAAATCCATCGCTGACCATCTCCTGGACCCCCTGCAGTTCGCCTACACAGCCAACAGGTCTGCAGATGATGCTGTGATGTATTGTAAACACCAATTTATACCAAGGTAAACTCCTCGTATGTGAAAATGTACCTGGCAATAAATCTGATTCTGAACTCCTTAGCGTTGCTGTTTAAAGGCTGCAGGTGCTCAGCGGTGTGGAAAGTCTGTAATGTAAAGATAATTGCCCTAAAGATAACACCCTACAGGAACTCCACAGTACCTGCTACTACATGAGGTTGACCAAGCTCCAGATGTTCTATAGCTCCTGTTGTGCTTGCGGGTAACAGAGTGACCAAGGATTAAAAGCTGTCAGATCATGTCTGGAACATCAGATGCTATTTATAAAAAAAAAAATCTGAAACAGATGCAGGTTAATCCACTCTAAGTACAGTTCAGTACAGTCAGTCAGTCCATTAAAAAAACAGGACAGTTTGGCCACAGCTGGTGAGAGCCCGGCAAGCTGTGTGTCTGACAGAAGTTATCTGTTTTCTGTTACGAGAGACACATTAGAAGAGACACTGAGCCTTTTTCTATCACAGCAACGAAAGAGCGGAGAGCAAGAGGAGGAGGAGGAGAAGGATGTTGTGAAGGATTCAATTGTGTGTCAGAGAGGAAGAACAGAGGAGGGTATCTGGTCTCCTTCACAGCAAAGACTGACACTTACAGGCCTGTACTGATGTTTCCCGTACACCCAATAAATAGCCAGACAGGGAGTTGAGGCATCCATGTCATTTCTTAAACACTGTATACCTTGTTTGTTTATAGCATGTATAAATATGTAAGACAGAAACATTTCCAGAGGGCTGTTGTGACTTTTTTGACTTAAAGGATGATGTTGTAACCTGGGCCCTATTTTAAGATATGTTGGTGTTAACATGACACACACACAAAGGCACAAAAAGTTTTGAATCCGTGCAGTAGAGGCTTCAGCTGTCAGGTGAAACGGATGCTGTGACTGCAACATGTTCCTTCGGGGCGACTATGCCCGTCAAAATTGCGTCCACAGAAAGAGCGTCTTGTTGCCAGCGACAGGCTCAGACTGTTCAGGAAACTGAAGTCTCGCTCAAGGGCAGTTCTTGTTCTGAAATCTCACAAGAGGCGAGTTGTTGTAAGAAGAAGCCGGAGGAAACGAGGGAGAGGAGTTTGTTGTGTACGTAGAGGAGCTGTTAGCAAGACTTTATTTCCACACGTTACTCCAACACACAAACTCCTCTACAATTTTTACTTTTCCCCTATTTTGCCTTTTAGTGTGGCTACGTCTACACTAAAGGCCCGTTTATACTCCTGCGTAGGGTCTACGTGCGTACCTACGCCGTAGGCTACACACATAGCCATACATTTATACTTGTGCGTAGGTCTGTCCGTCATTCTGCAATAACACCCCCAAACGCTAGTCAGCAGTGGCGCTACAGCTTCCACTCTGTTGACTTTTGACGGCCGATGGGGGTAAAATTGTAAACGTGCAGCTGGTGTCGCCTTTTCAAATGTTACCGATAGAATGGATCACATTCTGATAGTGAAAAGAGTCATTTCGCTCGGGTTGTGACGGTCAAATATATTTGGCCGCTTGAAAGTTACTTCAAAGTGCGGGTACTTCTGGTCGGCTCGGAGTCATTGCGAGGCTACCCAGCCAATCAATCAGTGCTTACGGTCCGCGTCGACTCGACGTGTAGTTACATTTTGGAGGTGCACGTCAGGCGACGGCGTAGCCTCTGCGTAGCCCTGTAGCCTACTCCGTCGATTTGACGCAGAAGTATGAATTACACTGAATAGGTTTTTTGTTTTAAAACACAGCACTTTTGCTACATTTACGCCGCCATCCAGACTGAAATGGTGAATTCGAACACCTAAAACTGAAAAGTTTAATAAGGCTGCAGATAATACTTGCGCATTAGTACGGACAGGCGAAAAGGGAGGACTTTGAAAACAATGCAGACGCCCACATTTAGCTTCCTGATTGGGTCTTACCAGTCATGGTGAATCCTTTGAAATGAATTACAAACGTTTCTGACCTTGTTGTCTTTGCTAGCAGCTCTTCTATTGTCAAATCTTCTGCAGCTGTGAAATCCTATTTACACCGGCACACACATGCCTCAATGCTCATGCATTGTGTTTCCATCGTTTAGTTTGGACGGAGATTACTTCCAATACGCAGCTAAAACTTTGATGTTGACGTAGTAATCTGGATGGAGCGTTAAGTTTATGTTTTTTCATTGTTCACTGTCGGATCGTCTGTGAAGGAAAAGGTGGATTTTGATTCTCCCTTGCCTTCCTGGCGTAGTGTTTTTGGTTTTCTTGGTTTGCCTCTACACTACCGTAAGCTTGATCATATTTTGTTTTACTTTTCAAATAAACACCATGCAGTGTACATGCTCTGTATGATGTCTTGCGTTTGGGTCTAAACCCACTGTTTCCTGTGTTTGCACATGAGCCGATCCTGACATCATCAAAGCCGTTGTGCAGACCTGCAGACCTGTGCGCCAAGCAAGCTGGTTGATCCAACGCCCAGTCTGGAAGAAATCTCCATTTTAATTTTTGGCGTACATTTCTGTGTAGCACTCACACAAGAAGACTTTTCTCCCAGCAAGGCCGACACCGTCACTGCTGTGGTATTTATGATGGGAGCAAAGGAGGAAGTCCGATATTGTTTTAGAGAAACACAGCAGGAGGTTAGCTGTTCACTTCCTGTTTCCGCAGTCAACATTTGTTTCTTTAAGCATGACAGGCAGTGTTCACGAACCTTAACTAGGTAATTATTATTGACCGTGACACCACAACGAAGCTATAACTACAACAAAGTACTCTTTTAACCCAACTTACCATCAGAACATGTAATTGTTTTACAATGACCGTTTTAGAAGGGACCGGCATATGGTGTCGGCTGCTGGTAGGGGCGTCACATCGGAAAGCGCTTCTGTCTTCTGGAGGGCATTTACAGATTATGTGTTTTGGAGCACTTGGTGACTCTTTAGCTGATTTCTGACGCTGCTGCCTTTTGGACATTACACCCCCAGTCTGCACAAGTATAAAGGAAACACACACACGTGCTAACGTGTCCGAAAGACACCCGTGCACTTTTGCTCACGTGTAGCAAAGAGAAGCATAACTCCAGTTTTAGTAGTTATGGTAACCAAGCCCAGTTAAACCTGTCAAACAGATCAGACTCAAATCCTCTGCAGTGCAGAGCGTCAGCTGATGTTATTTTAGAGCTAAAACATAATTGCATGTTTTCAGAGTAGATCTGAAAACTTTTCATTTCTCAGATGATGTAAGTGAATGGGCACACAGTTTCCATAGTAACCTGCACTTTAGTGTTCTTGCTAGCCGTGATGCCACGGGCTGTTTTCCAAAGATCAGGCTTCTTATTTTGGTGGTTGTTTGTTGTTTTTTGTGACTGAACAAAGGACATGCAAAAGCATTTGCAGAGTTAACGTCAGTGGAGCAAATTTACATGTCAGAGTTCACCCCTGCAGATTTCCTCGAAGGACTCTGTTGATTTGAAGTGATACCACTGGAATTAAATGGGTTTTTGGTCTAAATTGCTGTTGTAAATGGGCCCTCTGGGGAATCCTGTCAAGTACTGAAGATGACTGACATCAGGGCCACTCTACTGATGGCGATGAAAAACAGGATAGAAGAAGAGACGAGGCAGTGAAGAGTGTTATTGTCTGTCCTCCAGCCTGTAATCAGACTGGAATCTGCTTCATGGGAGACGAACACTGAAGTACTGTCTCCACTGACCACTGACACTGTGTGTCTGTTAATGGGAGATAATAGAAGGCACATGACTGAAATAAAATAAAATTCCAGACAGAGAGGAGAAAACAGGAGGACTTAGAGAGAGAGAGATGAATGGATAAAGGAGGGAGAAGATGCAGGAAATAAAGATGATGGAGACTATATCGGCAAACGAGGGAGACGAGAGTCAGAAAGTGGAGAGCTGGAGGTGACGCGAGAGAGAGTTGACCTCTCTGAGTATTGATCCGTTCATCAATAACCTGATAGAGATCTGATAGAGGCTGTCTGAGCAGCTGTGCGTGATAATGAAGCAGTGGATTCCTTCGGATGCTCGTTGTCTGTCTTCTTCCTGAGGCTGGATGTTAAAAGCTAAGATGAAGTCACGTCTTGTTCACATCTTTCCTACGCAGCAGGGAAACATTTAACATCTAAAACAAACAACAGGGATTTATTATAGACTGATGAATGAGAACAATTTCTTTTTGTTTAGATAATGGAATATCAGCCAAAAGTTATGTCTGATGTTGTGCTGAGGCTTCTCTGCGAACAGCTGCAGACTTAAGAAGCCACCAGAAACACGGGACCTGTGGGTAAAGGGTAATTAGAGATGTCCTGTGCTGATCCTCAGGGCTGGCTTCAGGCCTATCTATCGGGCATATCTAATGGTCTGCAGAAATGAAGCTGATCAAATGTCGATGCTCCTGCTAGAGTTTCAGCGACGCTCTCCTTCACTCCAGCCCACACAGTGAGCATGTTGCTGCACATGACTTTGGTTACTCCCTGATTTTTTTCTTATTATGTCAGAGTTTTCTGGATACTATAAAATATCTACATGAAGCACCAGCACAAAAAATGTTCTAGTCATTCATGTTCCCCTCAGGATGAATTGGTATAACATTTTTTTTGTACAGTTCTTTATGGCAACCTTGCAGGGGGCGACCCCACCGGTTGCAAAAAAGTCTTTTATGTACATCTACATTGACTTATTTGGTTTCACCAAACGACTTACATTTGAGAAACCACAAATTACTCTGTGAGAGATCTGCAAGTGACTATAAATAGTAGTAAGTAATTTGCCGGTTTACTTAGGGAAAGAAGCGATAGTTAACGAATAGTGCAGTACAAGAGAATTCAACGCATAAAGAGGAAGTGCATGTTAGAGGTGTTATCAGAGGAAGTCAGAGAGGGACACCCCTGCTCTGATGGCGTGTGGTAGCTCGTTCCACCATCGTGGTGTCACAGATGAGAACAGGGACTGAGGTCGCTTTGTGTGAAGGGCTGGCAGAGCCAGGCGGCGTTCATTGGAGGAGCGTAGCGGCCCAGAAGGAACGTAGGCTTGTTTTATGGATTTTAGGTAGATGGTGCAGACTTGCTAACCTGTGGTAGAGACTTGGATCTGATCCTGGAGGCCACGGGGAGCCAGTGGAGGTCACTGCGTAATGGTGGGACATGAGTCCCTTTGGGCTGATCAAAAACCGGACACGTTACTGCGTATAGAAGTCCCAGCTGATTTATTCCCCCAGTAAACACTTTCCTGATGAGTTTATGGTCTCAGTCGCTAGTTTCAAGTCTTCTTCAACACAGCATGATGATTTAGTAAATTATGGTCCCATTTAGAGGAACATAGACCAGGAAGCAGGGGAGGCTTCAGGACAGGGCTAAAAGGTGATTGGCTTGTAAATCAGAATAGAGCTTATTTGCTGCTCTGTGTGCAATCAGTGTGTTTTCATTCAAGTTAATTGTCTAAAAACCAAACTGGAGGCTGTGAAGTGTCGGTCCACAAAAAAAAACAGGCGACGTCACGATGACTGAACAGTGCAAATACCTGCAAAACTAGTCTGACATCGCCAGTTTCAGAACCTCTCAGTTCCTTTTTGATTTCATACACATTCAGCAGGGATGGTTCAGAATCCTTCCCAAGGATCCTTTGATATGAAGCCCGGGGGAAGTGGATGACCACTCTGTACCCCTGAGCCACAGCTGCCTTTTTATTTCAATTACCTTTTATTGGCAGAATATTAAGTAAACGATGTTGCCAAAGCACAAATTCACATATAAATTTAAAAAAACTATATACAGATGTGGACAAAAGGCACCATTCCATTAAAGAAAGAAAAACCCTTTAACATACTTGTCTATAATTTTCTTTCTGATCTCCTGAGTCAGCTCTTTACTTAGCTTTCTGTGGTCCACGTTCAGAGTGGTCCACACCATGACACCAAACAGCACAGTGACCACTTTTCACCCTTTAAATAGGCAAACTGACTTATTACAAGTTTGAAGACACCTGTGACGCTAATTTCAGGCCACATCTAAGTTTAACACGTCTCTATGGTCTAATTATTTTTAATCTTTTCTTGGGGTACCATCATTTTTGTCGAGGCGAGTTTCATTAGTTTGTTTTTTTACAGTAGAGTTTTTCCAAGAAACAACTAGCAAACAGTATAAAATTAACATATTACAGTACAATGTTAATTGATTTAATTAATTATTTATTGATTAGTCTAGTCAGTTTCCACTGGTTGTCCTCAGTTCGTGGCATGAGGAGATACATTTTGTTGCCATTATTTGGCGGCAACATTTCTCTCTATTCCTAATCAAATTAGCTTTATTGGCATGAATGTGTGACAACAATATTGCTAAAGCATCATACAAACTACATAAGAACAATCAACCCCATACATTTCATTAAACAAGTAATTAAAGCATAAAGTAATTAAAGCGTGTCTGTTTGTGTTAGAAAATTTAAAATAGATTAAAAATAAAATAAATAAAACAGTAAGTGTGGGTTAAAAAAATAAAAATCTAGCTACTAACATTATTATAATCATGCATTGTATTGAGGATACAGGCATTTCAAAGGAGACCACCATATGATGCAGATCGATGCAGGTGTTCACTCTGCAAATCCGCAAACTTCACTGATGAACCGCAGAAGCGCCTCCCGAGGTCGCCGGTTGGAGTCTGGGCTGTGCGGTACAATACTGGGGCACGGGCACCAGTGTAACCCGCCCCGAGTTGTACTGCATGGTCCTGACTTGAACCGGCGACCTCAGGTATGGGAGGCGAACTCGCCAGCACAGCCTCACTGGCTTCTGTTTCTGAAAACGCGAAGGTGATCTGAATTATCAGAACACTAAATACATAAAACAAACTGTAAGCACTATTAACAGCATGTACAAAGCTACCTATGAAGAAGGATGAAACTGCTGTAAGGAGGTCCGCGATGAATTTAGTGATACCGTAGAACTGACAGGAAGTCAGCTGACGTGCAAGTAGTCAACTGTAACAGTAACGTTACACACATTTTATACATTAGACAGTTATTTATGACTGTAAGATATTTATTTAATCCTACTTAAGGACCAAAAAAATTAAGACCTGCGATTGAAAATCAAGACTTTTAGGGCTTTACTTTGAGAAAAAATAAATTCAATAGACTGGTGTGCAGTGAGCCCATTTTAGACTAGTCGAACACTATAGACCGGTCTAACATCGCTGTGTGGAACCGGCCCCTGGACTTTTTGTGTCTCCCTGTTTCAGTTGCAGGGTCACTGAGTCTGCAGTAGCTAAGAAGCTGCCTCTGCTTGATACCTCTGGCATTACAGAGAAACATTCAGCCATTAATCTGTTTCTCTCCCTCTCTCTCTCTTAATTAGCACTGATGATATTTCCCAGGAGTTGTTTCTGACACTGAGACCTGTTGCTTTCAAACCGCACAGCTACTAATTACACACACACACACACACACACACACACACACACACACACACACACACACACACACACAGGCTGTTATATTTTTAGTCCAAGTGACTGTCGGATCACAACAGACCGGTGAAGTGGATTTGTGGTTTGGCCTTGGTGTGTATGAAAGTGTGACTGAACAGTGTCACGATGGAATGAATAACGAGGCAGACAAAACATAATTAGACTCTGTTAAAGAAGGATTAGGCTGACACGTCACGCACACACACACAGATGTGTGGTTTGGTGTGTCACATGTTTACACAGATACAGTTAAAGTTTGTTCAGCTGCTCTCCATGATTATTCAATGATTTAATTTGACAGCCCACCTCGCCTCTATTCTACTAACGTCAGCAAAAGTTTTTCTTTTCTTTCAGTTAGCGGAGCCTTAGTTCACCCAAAACCACGTACAGAACAAGTACTTGTGACTCTGATCCATCCTCAGACGTCACATAACATCACCTCTGCTGATCAGCTGTATGGCTCATCTGCTCATCTCTTTTTAAGCATTGATTTAAATATTAGCCACACGACAGCTTATTACCAACAGCATCATGATGACTTAAACATTGCAAAATAAAATCCAGATGGGACATCTGGATCTGCATCTCCGTTAGCCCGATCACAGGTCTGATCACAGTCTGTCTTTGTTTTCTCTGCTACGTGTAGATCGTGTAGTCCAAAAGGAGGAGGTGGTGGTGCTGATGCACCTGAAGAAGAGAAGAGGAACTTCTGGACTTCTGCAGTACAACAGTCTCAGGTTAGCAGCTAGCGAACGTCTGTCCATAAATGAGCTCAGACACCTGGATGAATCAGACGTCTGCGCTGTGGGTGAGACAGGTTTTCACAGGCTCTCATCTCACCCACACAGATCATTATGTAGTTGAACTGATTAGGTATCAGAGTGACACTTCAACAGCTTGGGCCGCCTCCTGGGAGCTAAAGATCCCGTGTGTGTGTGTTTACCAAATGCTAGTTTCTGCATACACTATAATGCATCAGCTCAGTGCAGCGTCTCTGCATCAGTTCACAGTTTTATCGTTCAAAACTGAAATTGTGCGGACCAAACTGTTATCAGTTTTCTTTGCTTTTATACAAGATGGATTCAATGAATTACTTTCTTCACATTCTCTTTACTTCTCCACCACCTCTGAAACACTATATACATGCTGCACATTTTTCAAATGCTGACACACTGAGGACCGGATTTACTGACACCCCGAATAAAGAGCGCTAAATTGCGTGTGCGTTCTAAAATATTGCACGTGCAGTTTTAGTACCTGTTATGGGTGATTTACTAAGAATTATTCTTTAGATGACAACAGGAGCAAACACGGTGCGAATATTTAAATGAGGGTTTTGGGTTTTAATGGTTTCCGCCATGGAGAGTCTGGAGGCAAAGCAGCCACCGCGTAAAAACCTTGGTTTGTTTTGTTCAGTGCGTCCCGAGTATGTGGAAATCTTATGCACCTGCCCGTCCTGCCTGAGACTGCACTAAGTACTTGGGACAGCACACCTGAAAAACTGCTTTGGGAAACCCCAGCAGAAACAGATACAGTATGCTGGAATGACCCAGACGCTAGGAAATGCCAGCAGGTCGTGCTTCATCCAGCCAGACCGGTCGTCCGCACCGTGCCTGGTCGCACCGCAATCTCCTGGTCTCCTGGCCCTATACGCCCCCTCTCTGATACCTATAATGGGTTTTGTCGCTATATTAGCTTGATCCGTGCTCTACTGCAGCTGCGGGTTTGCCGCAGCGCCACGCAACTTTCTCTTCCATCTCATGGAGAAAAGAAGTCAGGTTGAAACCAAATTTGCTTTATTGGCATGAATGTTAAACAACTGTGTCGCCAAAGGAAGATACAAAATAAAAATCTATTCATATAGTTCATCGAATTAATAAAATAATTCTGGATATTGGATATAGAATATCTAATAATGTTAATACTATAGCTTCCTTTCTTAAAAGTTGGTTAATCAGGTTATCCCCTCTTGCACTTAAATGTCATTAAATTTAAGGGAAGTCGCCAAACAATAGTTTTTCTCGTTCTGATGTCCAGCTATGGCACAATCCATGTTCCCATTCCTAACAGCAGCCTTACAGTAACTCTTAATTAAACGTTATGAAGCAACCGGCAGCGGATCCGTGCTAATGCAGCTGGCTGCTCCTGCCCTGCATCACTATAGGCTAGAATAAACTAATTACTACACATTTGCTTTGTACAGTTACATAATTTCTTACAGGCTAAAATCAACACTTTCACATGAAACTAGTGGTACACAGGAGAGTAATATGGGTTCTCTTAGCTGCTATAATAACAATAATGATGATACATTTTATTTACAGGCGCCTTTCTGAACAAGGTCAGCTCACAAAACATAATAAAACAGTACAGCAATAAATTGACTACAATTACAGTGCTTAAAATCAGTGTACATAACTGGAAACATAGATGGCTGTGACCTAATAAATAGTGTCACGTAGGATTTGCCAGTTTAAAAAGATATAAGTGTTTTCAGGCAGGATTTAAAAATGGAAAGCGAGTCACTGTTGCGGATAGAAGAAGACCTAAGAGCACCGGGTGGGTGTGTTGATATTAGGGAGGTCAGTGAGGTACAAGCGGAGCAAGGTTTTGAATGGGCTTGAAGGTCAGGAGCAGAGTCTTGAAATCAAGGTGGTATTTTACTGGGAACAATTGAGGCTGCTGAAGGACAGGAGTAATATGATTAATAGAAGGGGTTCTTGTGATCATCCGCATAGCAGTGCAAATGGATGTTAAATTTAGGAAAGATATGGGCAAGAGGAAGCAGATAGCTGATGAAGCGAAGGGGCCCCAGGACAGAGCCCTGGAGAACAGCGGTCGTGACAGGGTATAGCTCTGATTTGAAATGTTTGAGTTGGCAAAACTAAAGTGGCAAACGGTACAACTATAGTATTTTGATTTTTGATTCTTAAATACCCTGGTATACTTAATACCACCCATGTATAGTGGTGTCTTTGTAATATTCTTTGTAATTGACTTTTACATGATGTTTCGTGGATGTTAGGAAGTCATGGCCCCGGAGCAGGGGCTTTTGATGTGCTACAACTAAATAAGTTAAGTTCTGGTTCATCAGGTCAAAATGCAGATGGAGTTCTTTTTGAAAAGCATTATCAGTGTCTGCTGAGGAACTTTCAGTTCCTAAATTTGATTTCCAGGAACTGTTTGGTTGAAGGGCTAATGATCTGCTGTACCGGGAAACATCAATTTGTGTTTTGTTTATTTAAGACAATTTAATTACTTAATGAAAACATTTCAAACGTAATTATTCTTGCTAACAAACAATAGCTTGAAGATGAATGCATGATGCAGCTGTGTAAGAGTTCCCACTGCAGGTGGACAGTTTTAATCCTTATTACTGAAATGACGACTCAAATCATGACTGAATTAGTTTGCCGGTAATCAAGCGTCCCTGAAGGCAGAAATGATAGAAAACAGAGTCGGCTGACAGTAGAAACGCGTTTGAACCCGCAGCTCTAAATATTCACTAATAACAAGTTTGTGTTTTTTATTGCACTGCTGTGTCGACCTCTTAAATGCTCATCAGTGTTTTTAGTTTTGGACTTTTGTCCGTTGTCGTCATGTAAAACCTGCAGAGCCTGAATGTCTGAGCATGTTGGAAATGCAGCCACAAACTGAGTGGGTGTCGATTTATCTCTCTCTCTTATCGACCCTCCGTGAGTGTGTGGTGTACTTTAAGAGTACTTGGTCATCCTCATTTTAAAAATACGATCACATCTGTTGTGTGGCACATCACATAGAAGAACCATACTGTATGACAACACAAGGACACACCGAAAATAGATGTGTGTGTGTGTGTGTGTGTGTGTGTGTGTGTGTGTGTGTGTGTGTGTGTTTAGAGTTGTGATAACAGTCGCCATGTCCATCAGCTACAGATACGACCTGTCACTCAACAATGTCACTGTGACATCACACCTCTGCATCGAAGGTGATGAAGAGAACAGATGACCTGGGTGCTGGATGCTTCCTGTCAACTAACCCCCCGACCTCCTGGTGAGAAGTGTTTAGGAGAGGAGAAAGGAGGAGATAGGAAGTTAGAGAGAGAGAGGAGTGGGAAGGGGGGGGGGGGGGAGCTGAGGAAGAGCTGAGGAAGAGATGGAGACAAAGAGGAAATAAAGGGAAGCATCCAAGCTTAAACACAAGAGGAATGGATGGGAGTAATAAGAGGATGATGAGAGGAATATGTAGAAGAGGAGGTGGTGAGAGAGGAAGAAAGAGACAAATGTTAAAGGAGACATATTGTACTTCTTTTCTAGTCCTATATTGTAGTTCTCTGAGCTTTGCATGATTCAAAGTTCAAAAAATATATTTTTTTCTCATACTGACTGTTCATGTAGGCCTTCATTTGAGCCTCTGTCTGAAACAAGCTGTAGATGCTCCTGTCTCTTTAAGGCCCCCCCTCTCAAAGCCCACTGTCTTGATTGGCCAAGACCTGAAGCATGTTACCAGGCTGTTGTTGTCGCTGGGCAGAACAGGCAGACTGAGCGTTAGTTCAGCGTTAGTTTTGTTTACTTGCCAAACTTGTGGTGGTTGATTAGCGTAATCATTTACGTCCATCACGTTAATTATTACCGTTGGCTGGAAAGAGGTTACAGGTTTATTGTTGATCATGTAACGTCACAGTTTTATTTAGTTAACGTTACACTGAGTTTAAGAGTCTGGGCAGTGTGTTGACTTACAGTATTTAATAAGCTGTCAATAATTGCATTGCACAAGACATGGTTGTGCTCTGTAAATGAAAAACAGGTTACAGTTACAGTATTCCTTACAGCTATGCAGTTTTATTAGCAACCTGGATTGAACGCAGCAGGTGATTTGTAATAACCACGAGAGACTTGAGACTTGATTTGGACTCTAGCTCAGAGACTGGAAACTTGACTTGGACTCTAGCTCAGAGACTGGAGACTTGACTTGGACTCTAGCTCAGAGACTTGTGAGCATCTCTGCGCTGACGTTCCTTTTGGTGAAGCTTTTTGTTTGGTGAGTTAAAAAAGGCATTTTTACGCAATTCTGGTGCACCGGAGGAAAGGGGGCACCAGCTGAAAGATTTACCTAATAAACATGTAATTTCCATTACATGTTTTTACAATCAGCACATCACATCCACACGCTGGCGCACAGTGCTCGAAAAGGCAACGAACATGTGATAATACATGAAACTATGTACTTGTACTGAAAACATCAGTTTAAATGTATTTTGTCCTTCTGTTCACCTTATTTATGAGAATAAATCGCACTACATGCAAGTATTAATTAATCTGATTCCGGATTAAACTGTAAAACACATTTGAGCCGGTCTTTTGCAGAAACAGAATGTCTCTTTGTGTTTATTATCCTGAATCCGGACGTTTTTCTGTGTGCTGCAAATGATCTTAAATTTTTTGCGCACTTCACGGAAAGTTGATGAAATGGGTATTTGTTTATTCTGAAAGGTTTTAAGCCTGTAACACTCAGAGGTAATATTGTGATTTATTTCACAGGCCTCTTCATTTCAAACCGTTTCATCCTTCTGCCATGTGAGTCGCCGTTTCTCATTTCTCCTCTTTGTGTGTACGAATGATTCAGAGTTCACTTAAAGGACCGCACACTCTCCCGTCAAGTTTGTTTTTTTAAACAAAAGTGTTTTTCTCTGCCGCTTTTCCTTCTACTATGCGTACGTCACAATGGGCTTTCTAGAGGGAGTGGCGGCATATGTGCATACAACCGCCATCTTTGGCGTTACGGGCTTTTCCCAAAGAATTTTACTCAGGATTCATTAAAGGTCCAGTGTTTAGGAAGATCTATAGACAGAAATGCAATATAATATCCATAACTATGTTTTCTACGGTGTACAAAGACCTTTCGTAATTACCTGTTATGTTTTTATTACCTTAGAATGAGACATTTCAATCTACAGACACCGCGGGTCCTCTTACATGGACGTCACCATGTTGAGCCGCTGTTTCTATAGCAGCCCGACAAACAAACGGCTCTACAGAGCGCGTTTCGTCACTACGTTGAATACGTACGAAGAAGAACAACAACTAACAACAGTAGTAATCTGGTTTACTAGAAGTAAGAAGAGAAGTGAAATTTAGAGAAATAGAGGGCCACACATATGACTTAGCACAACAGCCGAAAGATCGTGTCGGCCATCTTAGCTTCTCCTGCTCGCTTGCAAAGGGAGGGGTGAGCGGTGATGCATTCATGTGGTGTCGGAATAATCAGACCTTTTTTTTCTTCCTTAAATTTTTATTGCAAAAAGAGAAATAATGTGTACATGGAACATAAAGAAAAGTACAGAGAACTTTGATTACTGCATAATCACGTTTTGCATGAACATATTTTGCAAACATGTCATTTCTAATCTGGCCATGACGGTTAGTTTGCGGTCCACCTTTTGTAGGAGTGTCCATGTCGATTCCACATGCAGATTTTTTTAGAGCACATGAACACACACTGAATCAGAAGACCCTTTGAGGAGCATGTGAATGCACCGCGAGCCACATGTTGCAATTCACAACCCTCACCACTAGGTTCCTCTAAAACTTACATGTTGAACCTTGAAGTGGCATGTCTCCTCTGTAAAACGCCTCTGGTTAAGATTAGACGTGTGGTTCTGATGGTAAAGAGTTAGAGAACACATTATGTTAATGAGATGTCCCCACGAGGATAGAAGGACAAACGTGTGTGTGTGTGAGTGCAGACGGTCCTGCTGTGAAGCGCCTTGCTGTGGGCTACTTAACCACTCACTATGAATTTATTTAAACACACATTGGACCTCTCTGTCTCCATGGATACCAACATACATCCCCACTCTCGCTTTCTTTCTGTACGCCGCTGTCGGCCCCCAGAGGACCAACATCGCTGACCACACACACACACGCGTTGCTGGTTCAGCTACAATGGCTGCACAGTCCGCCGCCTGTCAGCTGTTGCTTAGAAACAGCTGATTTGGAGCCAGTTGATGTCGACAATGTTCCTGCTGCTTTTTATTTATTTATTTTCCTCTTAAAGTTCCTGTGGGCAACTTTTGGATGACCGAAGTTTAAAACACTCGTATGCACACCAGGGCTGTGCAGGTTTTTTTTTTCAGGCAGCATCAGTGTTGCTGCAGAGGCTGGAAGTTTTGGAGCACAAACAAAACCCCTGAGAATTGACGAAAACTTTTATAAAAATGTTTATGCACACGGTCAACAGTGAAGGCTGCGGCACTGAGCTCATCAGGGACATAAAGGCGCAGACGTCACTGAACTTTACCAGCTCAAAGTTTACATAAATAGAAACTTTTTAAAATGTTTTTATTTTTAGGTATAGGTATTTCCTCATTTGATATTTGCTGATTTGCATTTTAAACAAATTCATCATTTACCATCACAATGATAAGTTAGTTGTATTGTTTTAGCTTTTTAAAATTTTGACATTTACAGAATGTTTTTTCAAAATATTGTTGTTTTTTAACAGATTAATACCTCTCATATGTGTGATGGGCTCTTCTTCCCACATTTACAGATAATATCCCAGATAAAATGAGTTGTGTTTTTTTTTTAAATGTTCAAGTATATAAGTCTTGAGGGGCGAGGAAAATGGCTTGACGCATAGGAAACATGTAATTTTGACTTATTTACTAATTAACACAACATGGAAGATGCTAACAGATTGAAATTTATGTGATGTGCAGTTGACAGGCTTGGTAGACAATCTGCGCCAGACATTATTCCTCTCCTTAAATAAAAATATGTCATCAGTTTGTCCCAGTGAGCTGCAGTACAGGCATGTAAGCTTCTCTGTGACTATATAAATGTTGTGCCTAGTTAGCAGCATATCAGCTGCTATCCTGCCTGAAACAGAAATGTTCATTAAAATTAGTGTTTTTTCAATTAGTTGTTAGTTGCAGCCCTAAAATAAAATAAACACACAGACATGATACACACATTTTTAGCGTCGGTGGGACTTCCCTACAATATCGTTATCTGCAATATCCACTGTGAAAATACCCCACAGGTGTACTTAAACACACTTAGAAATCTCAGAAAACACACTCTTTATAATTGCAGAGCTTTCCTGGGAACCTGCATGTTAAGATTTCTTCAGTATCAAAATGATCCAGTGTTGGTTATCTGCACATCCATGGGTTCACTGCAAACAGGAAGAGCTGACAGCTCATTTGGCGTACTTTCATCGCTGCCAATTTGACAAAATGTAAACAAATATAGGCACTCAGTAAACCCATGGCAACCTTAGACGTAGATCTTCCAAAGAATCATTGGAACTGTAGAGCCAAAATAGAGCATTGTTGTAAAATAATGAACGTGTGTTGGCCCCTTATCTGATTATTGTATTTGGAAGTGTGGAACTATGTTCATGGGAGTTTTAAATCAGACTGATGTAATCACAGCCAGCGTTGGAGAGCTGAGGATTAAACGGCTAATTCAGTCCCATGAGATGAATCTGTTAGGACACAGTAAACACCAGAATGGTGCACAGCAGTCAGCCAGCTGAGACTGCTGTGCCCGCCTGAAATAAAAGTAAGAGGATGTTAAACCACAGGTTTCAGCTTTATCACATACAGTAAAGCTATTTTTTTTCAGGGATCTTGCTGGAAGGACCCTTATCATGTTGTCACTGATTGGCAGTGTTGTAATGTAACGAAGTACAAATACTTTGTTACTGTACTTAAGTAGAAATTTCATGTATCTGTACTTTACT